>PVKN010017898.1:0-17106 GCA_004027915.1 Capromys pilorides
AGATGGTCTCCAGATGCAACAGTTACTTTAAGCCTGTTAACTACCTGAACTTAATCAAACAAGGAAATCAGGTGTATAACCCAACTAGTAGAGACTGCAGATGGTAAATGCTGATTTCATAACATTCTTAAGGCTTTACTAGTTGACTATAAAATACACAGTTAGCATAACTAAAGAAATAGGTGTATCCAAATTTGAGTCTATTATGTCATTCCAATAACAAAGTACTTAGGTAAGATATGTGCATTATATTTCTTATATTTGAGGTTATTTGATCCTATCTGAATTAATGGTGAAATTTTTGGCAGGGATAACCACACATAATGGGATCATTAAATCAGTGAACGTGGTTAGCAGACCACATCTGGTGTACTAGTATATATCCATTTAAAGTGCTAGATTTTCTTTACACATTTGTAAATATAAGCTGTTTTGTTGGGTTATAATTCACAAACCTTAAACTTTACGCTTTTATTTTTACATATTTTTTTATTTGAGAAATTTAACTTTTATTGTTACAATATGACAGGCTTCACACACGTGTGATAGGATCATAGTCAAACACAAGCCCACCTAGGAATGTTTTAGGTGATTGGTAACTGTTAGATCTGCTGGTCCTGGCCCAATTCCTGGGACAGTTTGAGAGCCCGGTTCAATTTGAGTACGGCCAGCATCTTGGATTAAGTGCTTGCCAGTCTGGGGCTTAGACTGCTGAGCTATCTCCCCAACCCTCCCTGTCCTTGATTATGGAATATTTGCCTCATCCTGGAACACTCAGCTTGGCTGCCAGAGTTGCTTGTGGTGTGTGCCTGTGCTGGGGCCTCCAGGCTCCCTTTGGAATGGTTCTCAAAAATTTGACAAGTGAGATGAACAGAGACACTGGAACAGAAGCAAGCATCTTGGCAGAGAGTAGGGAATACAAAATGATTCTTGTGGTTAACATTAAAAAAAAAAAAAAAAAGGACACAGAGAACATCCTTTCTTTCCTTCCTACCCTTCCTAGTTTCATTATTTGTAGTACATTTTGCAAGTACCCTTAAAGTATATGATGGAGTGATTTTTAGCATATCCTCAACCATCACCACTAATTCCAGAATATTTTCATTATCCCTGAAACAAACTTTATGTCTATTGCCTCTCTACCACCTTCCCTAAGGACAGAACCTTAGTTCAGTTAGACTGAACTGTCTCCCCAGGCCTTTTTGCCATTATTATTATTATTTTTTAAAATTTTGACACCAATTCTAGTTAAATTGCCCAGGCGGGACTCAAACTTGTGATCTTTCTGCCTCAGCCTCCCAGAGGGATGGGATTACAAACTTTTACCACTATTCCTGCCTTTGTTCTCTCAAGACCTCTGGAGACCACTAACTTGTTTTCTTTCTTTTTGGATTTGCCTATTCTGTACATTTTATATAGACAGAAGCATATAATATGTGGTCTTTTATGTCTGGGTTCTTTGGCTTGAAATATCTTTCTAAGACTCATGTATTGTTGTAGTATGTGGTAGTACTTTATGGTTGAACAATTATGGTTGAGCAATATGCTGGATATATCATATTATTTCCCATTGTTTATCATCTGGTGGTAGGCACTTGGAATAGTGCCTCTTTTGTGGCTGTTGTGAATAATGGAGTTATGGATATTTGTATACAAGATTTGCTGTGGACAGTATATTCATTTCTCTCACATATAAACTTAGCATTGAGTTTTCTGGAGCCTACAGTAACTTTATGTTTAAACTTTTGAGGAACTGTTAAATTGTTCATATAGCAGCTCCAACAAGTTTACAATTCCATTAGCAATGTGTCAGGATTCCAGTTTGTCCACATTTTTACCAACACTTGTTAGTGTATTTTTTCCATTTTATTATATTTATCCTGTTTGATATGAGAGTGGAATGTCATTTTGAATTGATGTTTCACTTTTCTTACAGGTAATGATGTTGAACATCTTTTCATGTGATTATTGGTTATATATTTACCTCCTTTGGAGAACTGTCTACTTAAATACTTTGCCCATTTATTAATTGCTTTTTTTTTTGAACTGGGGGTCAAACTTGCACTTGCCAGACAGGCACTTGTGCCCCCTGAGCTATCTCCTCACCCCCTAGTGCCTTTTTTATTGATTGAGTTTTATGAGTTCTTTACATATGGTGGAAACAAATCTCTTATCAGATACATGGTTTGCAAACATTTTCTTCCATTTCATAGGTTATTTTTACACTTTCTTGAGAGCATTTTATTTTTTTGCTGTAGTTTGTTTTTTTAGACAGCATCTCACGATATAGTGCATCTTGGCCTTCATCTCACTATGTAACCCAAGCAGGTCTCAAACTCCAAACTATCATCTTCCTGCTACCTCTCAAGTGCTGAATTACTTGGCATGTGCCACCATACCCAGCTTTGTGTATATGGTATGAGGTAGGGTACCTTCACTCGCATGTGGGCATCCTGTTGTCCCTGTATCATTTGTTGAAAATACAATTATTTCCCCCATACCCTTGCCAAAAAACCAATTGACTATAAATGTGAGGTTTTGTTTTTCAACTCAATTCTAGTCCATTGATCTATCCTTATGTTTGAGGACTGTGACCTTGTTTAGAAATTTGAGCATTTGAGTTCTCAAACTTTGCAGAATTGTTTTGGCTATTCTGGGTGCTTTGAATTTGCAAGTGAACTGTAGGGTGAATTTGGTTTTTTTGTTTGTTTGCTTGTTGCTACTGGGAATTGAACTCAGGACCTTGTGCTTGTCAGGTAGGCACTGTGCCACTGAGTTAGATCCCCAGCCTGAGTTTGTCGATTTCTGCAAAATATTCTGTGAGAATTTTTGTTGTGATTGAGTTGTGTTTATTCATTTGCAAATAGTCTTCCAATCCATAGTATACTGTTTCTTCCATTTATTTAGACCCCCTAATGTTTTTCAATTCAGTTTGCGAGTTTTCACAATACAAGTTTTATATTTGTTTTTGTTAAATTTATTCATAAGTTTTTTTTTTTTGTATTTAGTATAGGGTATTACTACACAGATCGGACTCATAGTGATCCTGTTTTCAGCCTCTCAAGTGCTGGGATTACAGGGGTGCCACCACACCTGCTCCCTCCCCAGCCCCTGCCTCTACCTCAGCAGGTGCCTTCATCCACTGAGCCATCTGGCCGGACCTTCTTGTTCATTTTGCTGCTATTATAAATGAAATATTTTGGTTTAGGGGTTTTTAGTATAGAACAACTGATTTTCCTATATTGATCTGATTTCTTAAAAGCTCACTAAACTCAGTAGATCTGATGCCATTTTATGGATTCTTTAGAATTTTTATACATGATTATTTCAGATGAAAATAGAAACTTTTCACTTCCTATCCAGTCTGGTTCCTTTTTCATTTTCTTGCCCTGGCTAGAGTCTCTAATACAGTGTTCAGTATAATAGTAAGATCAGACATCCTTATCTTGTTCCTGATTTTAGCATAAAAATCATGAGCCATTACCAGTAATTATGACATTAGTTACTTGGCTTTTTGCAGATGTCCATATTAGCTTGAGAAAATTTCCTGACATTGCTAATGTATTGAATCTTTTTGTTATAAAGGGATATTGGGTTTAGTCAAATGTGTGTGTGTGTGTGTGTGTGTGTGTATGTGTATCATTGAAACGACCAGCGGCTTTTGTCCTTTTTTTTATTATTATGGTACATTACTGGGTTTATTATTTGTTGAAAAATATGTATTATTTATGTTATTTTCAAAACTGTGGCTCCAAGGTAGAGCACTTGCTTGGCATATACCAGATCCTGGATTTGATCCGCTGCTCTGCAAACAAAATAAAACAACAGGACAAAACAAAACAATATAACCTGTAGACATTTTACACTTTAACATAAATGAGCTATTCAAATATAGAACAAAGTTTAATCAACATGAAATAGACTCCTTGTTGCTTAGGATACATGGGTGTCCTTACACTTCTGTGTGGTCATATGAATGGCTCAAGAACTAAGGGTGAAGGGCTGGGAAGATAGCTCTAAGGCACAAGTGCCTGCCTGGCAAGTGCAAGGTCATGAGTTTGAACCCCAGTCCCGCAAAAAAAAAAAAAAAGAAAAAGAACTAAGGGTGTCTGTTTGATGATGGGTTTTATTTCTTAACGTTTTTCTATATTTTTTCTGTCTAAGGCAAATAAATAGAGAAATGAAGTGGCAGTGGGATGGTGAAAAAGTGTATGACTGACAAGGTGCTTTATCTGTTCTTAAGTCTTTGATACAATGTAAGTGGTTGTGGAGGACCACCTGGGTGACTCTCCTTGAAGAAAGAGCAGTTGTCGCCAGACCCTATATCCACGTATTGATGTGTATAGAGCTGGCTAGGACTTTCCTTATCCTGTCAGTTGGCCTTAAGCAATGCATATTGGTCTAGCTGAGGCTGGTGATAGTCTCTGAAGGCGGCACGCGTGTTTCCCTGATAACCCACCCCTGCTGCTATTTAGTGTGAGCCTGGTTGAGACTGGATGAACAGCCAGTGCTCCACACTGTTGGCCTGGATCCAGCCTTGAGATAGCGGCTAGGACTTCTTGGGGCTTGAAAGATTTACACATCAGAGCTGAAGCAACAGACCCCAAAACATTAGATAATATCTCAATATTATAATGCAAATCACTTCTTCTACATATCAGAGAGATAAATACAGGCCTCCTACCTAGCCCAGCTCCCAGTACTCACCTACTTCCCACCATTCTCAGTCATTTGTCCTCCAGCCACTCCTCCTTCATGACTGAATAAAACCTGGGTTGTCCCTAGGTCAAGGCCTCTGTTCTGGATGGCCTTCACCATGGCTGGACTGAGGACCCCTTGGCTCCCCATAATTATAAATATCCTTTGGCGTCTTTATTTTCACCGTGGGTTGCACCAGGAGTGGTAGATTGGAATTAACTGGGTGGTATTCCACTAACATATCTTTGGGATGACAAATATAAACTTCTTGGACTGAGACGAGAATCAGGAGAGCACTTCTACAAATGGTGATGTGAATAATTAATGGAAAATGCTGGTATTGGTAATGAAAAGGGCCCTGAGAAAGGCTAATGACCAAAAACAAAAAGAAAATACTCAGAAAACAGTAAGGTAAAGGTTCTCTAAAAACAAAAGAACAAAGACAGAGTATTTTAGTCCTACAATTTTAAGTTAGGTAGAAGTTAGGGGTGTCTGGAAGCTGGTTAGAGTACTCAATAAAAATTGTAGCCTTTGCAAATTAATTCATCTTACTTATTTCTAAATTATTATGAGATTGTGTTAGTTCAGTATTAATGTGAAAACTGACATAAGCACAGTAATGTTTATCCTAGGAAAATCTTTTTCTGAGTTTTTAGCAATATGTGGTTTTTAAAAATTCGTATAGGTTTAGGGAGTTGGGTTGTTACACTAGATACTGGAAAAAAAACTTAGTTATATGTATATTGTATTTGGTTCAGGGTCTCAGTACATAGCTCGGACTCGTAGTGATCCTCCTGTTTTCAGTCTCCCCAACGCTGGGATTACAGGGGTGCGCTACCATGCCTGGACTCAGTGGCTGGCTCAGCGTGCCCAGGGGCAGGGCTTGCCTGGCATGTAGGTGCTACTGGGGATCGAACCCCCAGCCCTGTGCTTGTCTACACAGGTGCTTATTCAGTTAAGCTATCTTGCTGGCCCCTTAGTTATATTTTTGTAAAACAAAATAATAAAACAGTACACTTTAACTGCAGTGCCATTCACAGTTCTGAGTTTCCTGTCAAGTTCGCCATGACCAGGGCTTGGCTCATGAAGAAGATACATTCCTAAAGCAAATTTTATCAGTTCATAGCAAGAGCAATTCAGAAAGGCGAGATAGAAGGGGTGAGGAGAAGGCAAAACAAAAAAGATCAAGGTTCAGTGTGTGTACAGTATATACATGCTCTGAGCTAGGGAAATAGCTCAGTAGAATAAGCACTTGCCTGGCAAGCGCAGGGTCCTGAGTTCAATCCCCAATTCTGAAAAAAAAAAAAAAAATTCTTGGGCTGGGGACATAGCTCAGTAGAATAAGTACCTGCCTGACAAATGCAGAGTCCTGAGTTCCATCCCCAGTACCACAAAAAAAGCGAACAAACAAAAAAACCACTCCGTATATACCTTCTCTACAGGGTGAATGTACTTATTATGAATTGCAACCATATACTAAAAAATATTTTTTAATTATGAAGTGCAAAAAAGAGAAAGAAATACATTACTAGGCTACTTTTTAAATTATCCCATTAAACATTCATAAGCATTTAAAACTGCTTTCATAGATCAAAGAGCCAGGAACAATCATGCTTCCAAAGTCAAATAATACTTTGGAATTTCAAAACCAGGTCTCTGGCCTTTGTCCTTTTCCTTCCAGTATTTCTCCCTGAGATAGTCTCCCAAAGGAAAGGTAATGTCATGGAAGATAGCAATTCCAGGTTTATTTCAGTAGATGATTCCAAATTTCATAGTTACATGTTTTCTCTTACACCAATAAAAGTTGTGCCAACCTGTCAGGAGAATACCTGGTTAGATGCGCCACAGGACTTCTGACTTGACTTAGCTTGAATCTGACAAATTTAGAGTAATGCTAAGTAAAAAATTACTACTCAATTATAGCATAAATCTAAACCACCACCGTAGTACTCTTCTGTTTCTTTAGTTTATCATGCTACTATTTGAATAAAGCTATGAGACTTCTATATGTTTAAGAGTATGGTAAAATTATGAGTTGATAGATTTAAGAAAAGTCTTACTGTTCAGCAGTGTTAAAATAATAATTGTTTTTGTGCCGTGCTATTGTACTATCTTAAGTTTTGTTAGAGACAGCAATGTTTCATTTGTTCTCACAGCATACCTCTGAGGAAGAGCAGTTTATGGTACTCAGTGTCGCTCTTTTTCTGGACTGGGTAAACTGAGGCCTAGAAAGCTTAAGTATCCATGCAGAAGGTCTCCCATCCTGGCCTCTGATGTTCCATTAAGCTCATGAAATATAACAAGGGTTGGAATGTATTTTAGGATTTAAAACTTCTTTCTGAATATTATTGGGTGGTGACTACAACATACACTATAATGTATGTGTTGGGAAAATTAATGGACTTCTTAAATGCTAACATGGTGTGCTGTTGAATGCTTTCTTCTTAGAATAAACATGGCTGAGCTTTCTGAGCCAGATGGACCAGTAGATTGGAAGGAACGATGCGTAGCTCTGGAGTCTCAGCTCATGAAATTTAGAGTTCAAGCAAGCAAGATAAGAGAGCTTCTAGCAGAGAAGGTAAGCTTTTGTTCCTGTCCTCTCAGTGCGTAGGAGGCTTAAGCATCTTTGAAACAGTAGTGTAATTTGCTGGACAGGGTGGCACATGCCTGTAATTTCACTACGCTGGGAGGTGGAGGCAGGAGGATTGCAACTTGGAGCCCAGCAAGAGACCCTGTTTCAAAAACTTCGAAGTTTATGCATATGTGTGTGTGTGTGTGTGTGTGTGTGTATGTGTGTGTGTGTGTATGTGTATGTATGTGCGCACGTGTGTGTGCAAAGACCCCAGGTTCAATTCATAGCATCACCAGAAAATTAAATAATTGTATAATTCAACTTCTTGCCAAATGTATTTGAAGCTGTATTTGGCATATTCTTTCACTAGTATTAGGGAGAATTAGCCAGTAAGATAAAAACATTTGTTTGCAAATGCTGATAAGATACATGGAAACTGTATTTGATGAACATGGGAGTTCATTTGTTACATAAAGACAAACTATAATTTCTTTTAAGGAATTTAATGGTATTTAAAGCTATTAAATGCTTAAGGATATCGTTTAAAAAAGAATATGGAAGGAAATTCCCTTGATGGTAAAATACATTTATAATGTATCTGAACTTATGCACTATTTAAAAATTTGTTCTGATTGATTGTATGTCACTAAACAATCATCTGGGCTATAATTGTGTTTACTATAATTGTATGCCTCTGTGTTGGTTTGTTTATTTTGAGACAGGTTCTTGCTCTGTACTCCATCCTGGTCTTGAACTCACTGTATAACCTAGGCTGGCCTCAAACTCGTATCAGTCCTCTTGCCTCAATCTTCCGAGTGCTGGGATTACAGGTGTACTCCAGTATTCCTGGCTTTGCTTCTCTTAATAGTTCTAAGAGGGGCTGGGGAGATAGCTCCATGGCACAAGTTCCTGCCTGGCAAGTGCAAGATCATGAGTTCGAACCCTGGTCCTGCCAAAAAAATAGTTCTAAGAATGTAATTAGAATTTTTTTTTTGGTACCAGGAATTTAACTCAGGACTTTGCATTCACCAGGCAGGCACTTTGTGTCACTGAGAGCTATATCCCTGGTCCTGTAATTAGAATTTTATGTCACAGGAATTATGATTTTGCAAATATTTGTATAATACCAATAATGTTGTTCATTCGTTTATTCATTCAACAAATGTTGAATGTTGTTGAGGGCTAGGTATGTGTCACATATGGTTTTTAATACCAGAGTTACATATCTGAGTAAGACAACCCATATTTCTAATTCAGGAAACTTGGATTCAAGATCTGTGCTGTTGATATAGTAGCCACTAACCACAGGTGGCTGTTGACAACTGACTTCAAACTGAAATATGTGGCAAATTTAAATACACGTGGGATTTCAAAAATTTAGTATAAAAGAAAGACATTTTAGCAATAAATTCTATATTGGTTATGTTGATAATACATACCTTGGACATTGGGTTAGAAATGGACAAACAGACTTTGTTGGGTTAAGTGGACAGTATTCAAATTAATTGTACCTACTTTTTAGTTTTTAATATGTGTAGTAGATAATTTTAGGTGACACGTGATGGTCACATTACACTTTTAGACAGTAGTGTCTAGATGGTTGGATAGATGTTATTTATGGTCATTCAGAACCAATCAGGATAATTTCCAGGTGGTTTGTTTGTTTGTTTCTTTTTGGACTGGGGATCGAATTCAGGACCTCACATTTGCCAGGTAGGTGCTTTTACCACTGAGCTGTCTCCCGAGCTGCAGTTAGTTTCTTGAGCTGAAGTCTGTATAATCCTTTTGGAATGGACACTGGTACACATATCACATATCCAAAAAAGGTTTTAAATCTTGCTTTCATTGTTAGCCAAGAATCTCTTAGAAGTATTCTAATAAAATCTAATGAAAACATCATTCCATTTAAGTCTTCATTTTCTTTTTAAATTTTTTATTTATTTATTTATTTGTTTGCTTGTTGTGTTTGTTTCTTTATTTATTTATTTTGTGGCTGGCTCAGCCTGCCCTGGTGGTGGCGCTGGCGCAGCATGTGGTGCCGGGGATCGAACCGCAGTCCCTGCAGTTGCCTGAGCCTTCCTACACAGGCGCTTTAGACCACTGAACCATCTCGCCGGCCCTAAGTCTTCATTTTCATCATCATAAATGTTTGTACTTTAATATCATTTATATGGAAAGACTAAGGTTATTCTTATCTTTTCAGCCTTGTGAAATAAACCCCCACTGTACTATACAGTATTTATTGATTATAATAAAAATTATAATTAACTTGACAAAAACAATCCCACTTTAAATATTTTCAAGTAATGGAAGCTAATCCCCACTCACAGTTCTGACTCATCATTGCCTTTTGCTCTTTTCTCTGTGAAAATCCTCTCCACGGTGTATCCTGATCTAGTGAGTATTTTCTGCAGCCCCAGCCCCTCATGCAGTGATGGTGCCTCGGTCCATCCAGTCTGCCCTTGTTGCTGAGCCTCCTGGACACTTTCCAGTTGCCCGAGCCTCTCGCTGATTGACACCGTTGAGTGCAGCCTTCTTCCCAGCATTTTCGTGTTTTCCTTGATTTCTGTGTCCTCTTAGTTTTCTTACAGATTAAATAGAAGTGATACTTCACTGGATTCCAATTTGTTGACCTTTAAATCTTATGACCACATGTGTCCTGATCTTTAGAAAGCATGCCGCAGCAAGTTCTTTTCTGAGTAGCCGTTTTAAAATTATTATAAAAGGATTGTTTTCTTTGTAAGTAAAATTGTAACTTGTAAAAAAATTCCATCTATGTGCCATTTAATTTAATGTTTTCTGTAGAAGTGATATCAAGAGGAATATTGCTATTTTAATTATAGTTTCTTTTTTCTTTCTGTATTATGTGTCTCTAATTCAAATCCTTTGACAGTTCCAAGAGATGGAATTATTCAGATGTGTTTTACATATTGGAAAGTGGGAATTTCCTGTTGTATTTCATTATGAAATATTTTTCTCAGGTTTGAAAATTCCTTTTGGTGTCCACCTGGGTTTTAAGAAAAATGCTTAATATTAATTTATTATGTGTTAAACACTTTATAAGTATCATTTAAGTAATATGCCTAACAACTTGTAAAGTAATTTTTGTTGATCTCACATGCTAATTTTGTGCCAGGAGATGATCCAAGTTAACATATAACAAGTTATATATTACATATTAACTTGTTAATTCTTCTAGCCATCTTTTTTTTTTTTTTTTTTTTTTGAGACAGAGTCTAGCTGTGTAACTCAGACTAGCATTGAACTACTGGTTAGCGCAGGGTGGCCCTAACTCAGGGTGATCCTCCTGTCTGAATGCTGTGATTGCAGGTGTGCACCGCCACACCTGGCTCTTCCAATGATCTTATGAGGTAATAATACCCATATTTATACAACAGCAAATTTGGACACAGCAAAGTTATTTCAGTTGCCTTAATTTATACTAGAAAGTGGTAGAGCCATGATTTGAGGCCAGACATTTCATCTCTAATGCTAATCTAATAGTTGGCTAGCTATTACCCTATATAGCCTTTGTAACCTTGTTTCATTATTAATCTCTTCGCCTTCTCTGCTATATATGCCCAGTCATTGATCCTGTCTTCTGTTCAGCCATAAAAGATATGTAAGTCAGTCTCTGCAGTGTGTTCTTGTGTGCATATGAATATGTGTGTGTGGTAATAACAATTTGTATAACATTATGTGGTTTTCTAAGCAAACCCTATTGCATTGTTCCTTAGAGCCAGTCAAGTGTTGCATTCCTGAGGCGAGTCTAATCTCATCTGCAACCTTTGGTTTTGTGTTAAGACTAGTGTGCTCTGGGGTTGTTTCTTAGAGTGCTTCCCCTGGCATGGATGGAGCCCCAAGGTTGAAGATTCTTGAGAGAATACTAATTTAATTCTTTAGTTGTTTGTCAAGGATTCTGGCCAACTTCTCTTCCCTCTAACAATTCTGGTTCCCAGTTCCACTTTATTGCCAGTGTCCATAGGCAATTAAGCCTTAGTCCCAAATATGGTTCCCAAGTTTTACTACAGCTGTTAGCTAGTTTAAAACCCATTGCAGTGCTATGAAGTAGATACTATCATCTCCGATCTAAATTACCATTGAGGTTGAGAATAATTGATTTATATGTCCAGTAGTAAATTATTACACAGTTAACAAATAGCAAAACTGCTCTTAAGTCTTAATTCTTTTAGATTTGTGATACAACTAATGGAGTACCAGGCACATATAATTGACTCATTATTATTATTATTTTTCTTCAGTGCTCTGCGTTCCCTGTGTTCTAATGGACACACTGAGTAACTATAGGAGGAGATGACATGATTACTGACTGATAGGAAATGTATAGAAGGAAAAGCATGAACTATTTCAGAGTATTTTTGTAATTACAGATGGATTTCAATACTATATATGTCATATATTTTGAAGATGGAGGTAGAACACATGAGATTTTAAAGATAAATGATTTTTGCACCTAATTTGTCTTTCCATTTCAATTTCCAAGTAACTTAGAATATTGTAGCTTGTGAAGAAAAAGGCCTTATTGCAGTCTTGGGCAAGTGCTGCTGTAAGTGGGAGAGGTCTTTAGAGGAATTTAAGGAATGGTGTTGGAAATATCCTTAGCATGCCAAATATAAACTCTTTAGGGAAGCTGAGATTTAAGTAGTTTTCCTACTTTATAATATTACTAGCTAGTTTTCTGAGTCAGAGAGAAAAATATGAAAGCTTCTCTTTAAGTCAAAGTGAAATGTTATTTCTTTTGAGTTAGATTTTCAGTGAAAAGGAAAAGAAGAAAAATATGAAAAAATTTCACTCAGGCATGAGTATGGCCCACATAACCAAATGCTGCTGCCTTTACCTGAGGCTGCCTGGGCCTCTGGGATCTGGCTGCGGCTTGGCCTTCCTTTCCTGAGTGCAATTCCCTGAGGCAGTCTAGGCATAATTTGAGGAGTAAGGAGACCTTAGGCTGAAACAGCAGAGCATATGGTTTTGCACAGCAGTGTAACACAGTGCCAAAGAGAATCTATGTAAATTACATCCTCCCCACTTTTTCTGTCGGCTCACCTCAGCTTGCACAGTGGATAACAGAAATAGTACATATACTAACAAGTACATATACTTATAAGCTAATTTAAATGTCACTTTTGGAGTTATTGGAGATAATATTTATTATACAAATCCTAAAATAGTTGGGTGATAGGAACTTTCATAGGGTATGAAGAAAAACATCAGAAAGAGGAATATGGCACTTGGTTGGAAATTGCTGAGCACACCAGTGAGTAGGAAGGTCCTAAACTGTTCAGTCTCTGTTAATCAAGTCATTGTACACTGTGCTCGCAGCACTTCTTGGATGGCTGAGGATAACGTGTGGTGCTGTCGTGACCCAAACTCAGAAGCAGACTCCATTCCGCAACCAAGGGCACTTTTATAGGAATAAATGAAGCGAAGTTTTGAATTTGTTGCTTCATTAAGTAACCCATCAATAAAATACTGTATTTTTGTCTAAAACTTAAGATGGGACACTTAATCTAAGCATTTCAAATTCTTTTTTTAAGATAGTTTAGTAGGGATGGGGTTATCAGCTTGACCCAAGGTTTACATGATAGCTAACATTGTGAACCTGAAAAACTTACATGAATATGTCTTGCATTGTTTTTCTGATTATTTTGCACAGTTATTTTCCAGTTTGAATAATTATGAAAGAAACAATCAATACTACTCTTACACTTGAGCTGGTTTGAAGTGTTCTAAGCTTTATCACATAGCCTTAGTCATGCATTTTTATGTTAATGTAATATTAAGTCTTCAGTTTTTATAATCTGTAATGTAGATTATGAAGAATGGTGATTTCTATGAATTGCTTGGTTTTTTTTTTTTTGGAAAGAGTTAAGGCTATCATTTTTTTTCTTTTTGTTTCATTTGTTCAAGAAACATTTATCAAGTCTCTATTAGGTAGTATTCATCACTCAGCCTCAACCACTGTTGGGGTAAACACATAATATATCCAACACCTGGAGAGAGTACATAACTGTTTCCTGCCCAGTGATGGAACTTTTAGAATCTCAAATTCGAGATTTAGTCTCTTTTGATTGTGTCTCTGTAACTCTGTTTCTTTCTGTGGTAGCTTCCCTGGAAACTCTTAAGTCTTAGGTGCTTATTAATATTTTTTATAGGTTACTAGTAATAGATTCCCAGGCTGCAAGAACAGCAGCCTAAGAACCAAAATAAAGTCCATTGCCTGCCAGCTAAGAATTTTGTGGTTCTGTATATCTGGGATGGGTTCTTCACAAGGTTCATTAATATATGTGATGTTTGCAGTTTATAAATATTAGAACAGGGCCGGTGAGATGGCTCAGTGGTCGAAAATGCCTAGGCAAGCTTAGGCAACTGCAGGAACCATGCTTCAATCCCCGACACCACATGCTGCTCCAGCCCCATCCCCAGGGAAGGCTGAGCTGGCCATAATATAAAATAATAGTAATAATAATAATAATAATAATAATAATAGTAATAATAATGGCTGGAGAGATGGCTTAGTGGTCTAAAGCGCTTGCTTAGGCAAGCTTAGGCAACCTAAGGGACCACAGTTTGATCCCCAGCACCACATGCTATGCCAGCCCCACCCCCAGGGCAGGCTGAGCCGGCCATAAAAAAAAAAAAAAAATTATTAGAACAGTTATGGTTCTGTGGAGAGCCCTTTCTGGTCCTTATTTTGGTCTGGGAGGTTTATATTTGTAATCCCATGGATAAGTTTTTCAAATCCCATTAACTCCAATAACTTAATAAGTTAATTCCAATCTACCACACCCAGTGCAACTCACAGTGAGAATAAAGACACTGAGGCATATTTGTAGTGATGGGAGTCAAGGGGTTCTAAGTGTAATCATGATGGCTAACCAGAACAAAGGCCTTGACCCAAGGCCAAACTCAGGTTTAATTCATTCACAGAGCAGTGACTTGGGGATAAGTGACTGGGAGAATGGAGGGAAATAAGTGAATGCTATGAGCTGGAATAGGTAGGAGGCCTAAAATCACCTCTGCGATATGCAGAGAGAGTAATCTGTATTACACAACTGAGATCGTATCTGATGTTTTGGGGTCCATGTTTCAGTGCTGATGTGTAATCTTTCAAGCCCCAGGAAGTGATAGCCACTATATGGAGCCTCTTCCCAGACAGTGTGGAGCATTGGCGTACACAAGGGAACAATGGATGTGGGTTTTGGGGAAACATACCTGTGGTCCTCAGAGACTACCATCTGCACCTCGGCTGTAGCAATATGCATTGCTTAAAGCCAGTTGAAGGGATGGGGAAAAGTCCTAGCCAGGTCTGCACATAACAATGTATGGAAATAGGGTTGGGCTCAGCCCCAGTGGAAACAATTGCTCTTTCAAGGAGAGTCGCTCTGCTGGTCCTCCACATGGTTCATTGAAAAGAACACTAGAAAATCAGAAGGTTAAAGTCCCAGCTTTATGGGAACATAAACTCACCCAAGGCATACAAATTCTGAACTGCCTCCTAATCTTTATCAAGCAAGTAACACATTTCATTTCGTGGTAGTGATATAGGGGACTGAAACTCCCCAGATGGAAAGATACCTGAGCTGAGTTTGTGTTCTCACAGAATGAATTTTAGGAACAACGGAGGTTAAGAGCAGAATATATTTATTGTGGGAAAGAAAGCTTCTGTCTAAGAGAGGACCGGAGGGGAAACTTGATCGGGTTGCCCCCAGTCTGCCTCTTCTAGGGGTTTTTATAGAGTATAACCATGTAGTTAGGTGGGTCCAAGGTGGAAAACATGGGAACTTGCTTAGTGGACATGAGGTGGAACAGAACTATGATCTGCCAATAAGATTACAAGTATAATTGCTCAGGTAAAATTAATTGAATCCAGACCAAATTGGGAAACGAGTCTTGTAGCAAGTGGCCATGAATACAAAACAGGGGCTTTTCCTGTAGGGAGCTGGGTCTGTGACTCTAGCAGGCATCTTCAAGGTGAGAGACCTATTTAGAATATTAGTCCCTGAAGTCCATCCTTAGGGAGGTATGCATTTGTTTGATCTTCTGTCTTGAGGTCTTGCCCACAGCAGGGGTGTCTGTCTCTCCTGCAAAGTCACCTTGTCTTCCATATTGTCTCCTTGAGGACCCAGCCCTGACTGACTGCCTATATATAATATTTCTAATTCAGCTGCCTGCAACAGTAGGGCTGTGAAATATTGTATTTAAAAGTGTCATGATCCTAAAAACTTTATTAGAATTTCTAAAAAGTTGTCTTTTATACCCTATTTTTCTTTCCCTTGAAATTATTTTCCTGTTTTTATACTTGTTTTCAGATTACAAGCTTTTTTTGCGTGCCTTATGGTTCTGGTGTTTATATTTAGGAATGGCACATCTGTAAAGATGGCTGACTGCTGTGTATAAGCAATCAGTACTGGTCCACGTCAGCTTTTGCTAGGGTGAATGTGTAAGAGACTATCATAATGCCACAATTGTTGGATGAGTGTGTGCCAGACAATTTGTTAAATTTTGTAAGAAAGAAATTTTCAAAATGTTTTTTTTTACAGGAAATGTTTTATTGCTGGCATTTGAAGTCTGGGGATAAATGTGAAAGTTTCAGGGAATTAGGATCATTTAGGAATTGATTCTAAAAGGTCACGTATTTCTACCAATTCCTACTGTTTTGAGTGTGACACATGGCTCCTCCTTGAGGTCTTTACAGGGTGCCTTGTGGCATTTGTCTGTGACTGGACATCAGAAGCCTCTGAGCCTTTTTCTAGGCCATGCTTTCCATTCTTCTGTCTTCCTGATGTGGGGACTGTTGGCAGTGGCGGCTTACGTGTGAGTGTCTACAAGCTTTCAAAGAGAAAAATATAAATCACGTATGAAGGGTCAGGAAGCAGAATGGCTTCAGACCTCTCCAAAGCAGCATTGCAAGTTAGAAGACAATAAAACTAGGTCTTTAAAATTGTCAGGGAAAGTTGTATTGAACTCAGAGTTCCATTCCAAGGCCAATTGTGAGTTTTATTTGAAGGTAAAATAATAAAAATATTTTTAAGATGTGCAAGGTTCCATGCCCACATTCCGCAGTATCTCCAGCAGGATGTGTTCCATTAAAAGGAGGAGGTAAACCAAGCCCAAGGATGACCTTGGATAAAGGAAATAAGACATCCATTGTGATGGAAAGCTGAGGGGTCTACCAAAGAAGAACACTGTGCCAGACAGCCTCCCAGGCAGCCCATCTGAAGTGGCACAGGCCAGAGATGGCTGGAGCAGCTTCAGGAAGAAGAAACTGGTAGAAGGCCAGGACTGAATGAAAGACTCCAGTGAGGTGTATACCACATTCAGTCTCAATGGCTGTCTCAATGCACACCAGGGTTGGGCGGCACGGCAGGCCAGTGATTGAACCTTGGTCCCTGTGTCTGCCTAAGCAGGCGCTTTATTCCACTGAGCTATGTAGCC
The DNA here is from genome assembly GCA_004027915.1 of Capromys pilorides. Classification (NCBI taxonomy): domain Eukaryota; kingdom Metazoa; phylum Chordata; class Mammalia; order Rodentia; family Capromyidae; genus Capromys; species Capromys pilorides. The sequence continues at coordinate 16,727 of PVKN010017898.1, forward strand.
AGCCCTTGAGTGATAATTTAGACGGTAGTGGAAATTAAAAGTTCAATTATTAGTAAGTTCATAAAAAGCTAAATAAATCAATAAGACCCTTAACTCGAGGGAAAAAATCATATAGGAAATGAAAAAGTAACCGTAATTTACTGTATGTTTTAGTTAAGTATGAAAGTCACATATCACCATCATCTGTTAGGGGATATATTGTAACCGTCATATATTGATACTGAGGGGATGGAAGATATGTCATGAATCTCTACTGATGGCAAGGAGAGCAAAGAACTATATCCTCATTGTCCATTAAGGGAGAGAGAAGGAAATCACTAAGTAAAAAATGTCAACAGAATAGAAGCAGATTACTTAGAGCATAAAGACAAATACGAAAA
>PVKN010017899.1:0-17105 GCA_004027915.1 Capromys pilorides
GGGATCACAAATGTGCACCATCACTCCCAGCTACCAAGCCTGTATTTTCTAGTGAGTAGTCCTCTCCTATTTCAACCTTCTTGTCTTTACAGACACATCCTTCTGGCACAATGCTTGTTTCAAAGTGAGACGAGTGTGTGGCATCTGGCACACACAAAAGAAGGAGAATTTCAGAGCATACATTTACAAACTTTTCACAAAACAAGCTTAGGAAACTCTAGAGCTAAATATTGTCAATCAGCATTCCTGGCACGTTTGCTCATTAAATGCTATGCAAGTCAAGCAGGTCTTTATCGTTGTTGAAATAGCATATCTGCACATTTTATGATTCAAAATATTTGTAATAGAACTGCTACTAAATATATAAGCAGGGCATTCGTTTTCACATAACAATTCTTTCTCAACAGTGAAGGAAAGTATCATACCCAGCAGCATGGCTCTGGGGAGTTTTGCCCATGATAATAGAGCATTTTGGAGAGTAAAGAGAGAGAAGAAGGGGGGATGCAGTTGTAAAACTGAAGGAGACCGGATATGGAGCTCTATTTGCTAAAGGAAAACAGCTGGAAATACACTGTGGTTGTTAGTGAAAATAAGAAAGTTTCTTGGAAATTAAATTCAAGGAAGATGAAATCGAAGGCAAGAGGAAATGAGAATTTTCTCTGATTTAAGGAAGGCACACTGGCGAAAAAGTGAAGTGATGGTGGACATTTTTAAGATGCCTCCATGTATTTCTTGTTTTGTGACTGGCAAGTTCGTCTTCTTTACCTATGTTTGTTTTTGTATTATAAGGTTCATCATCTTATTGGTTTGTGAGCACTCTTTTTGTGTTGGGGGTGTTAACCTTTTTTCCCTGGATATATATTGTAAGTAGATGTCCTATTTGTCAATCCTGTCTGTGATGGGCATATTTTTCTAGGCAGAAATTTTAAGTTTCTGTTCAGTTAGATCATTAGTTTTTTTCTCTGTACTTTATAAACTTATTGGTAAATTCAGTAAAGCCTCCTGTATACCAAGCTTGTTAAAATTTCACCCACTAGTAATTTTAGCATGCCAATAAAAAGGAGATTTACTCATTTATTTGTTTAACAAACAACTGCCAAGTGTCCATTACATGACAAGCATCATTCTAAGAGCTGGAGATACAAGAATGAAAGAAAACAGAAAATCTGCTCTTATCATGTTTCTGTGGGTCAAGACAAGCAATGAGCATGATGAATAAGTAAACTGTGGCTAGACTGGAGAATAAGTGCTACAGAATAAAACAAAGCTGCAAAGGGGTAGGAAGTACAGGAGGGCGGGATGGTGATGCTAAAAGAACAAAATCAAGGAGGGCCTGCTTGAGTGGGCATACTGATGTCTGAGAGCCAGACAGAGCTGCTTGACGGCCCCAGGAACAGTGGAGAGGCCCTGTGTACCCAGTGCCAAGGGCTGCAGACAAGGACACAAGTGGATATAGGATCCATGGGGGCATTGGGGCTGATCACCTACGATCAGTGGGACATTGTAGGATTAGGTATTGACTCTGCATGAAATGAAATGATGCAACAAATGGAGATTTAAATGTCCCCCCAAAGCCTATATATTAATGGCTTGGTCTCTGGGGTGGTGCTGTTGGGAGGTGGTGGAGCCTTAATCAGATGCCACCTAGCAGGAGGTCTTTGGGTCACTGGTGCCATCCCCCATAGTAAGTAGTGGAACACTTGTCACTTCTCTTTGTGCTCTCTTTTGCTTCCTGAGGTTGAAGTGTACCCTTTCATTCTACGCTTCCATGATGTGCTGCCTCACCATAGAGGCCAACCAATCATGGGCTAGAACCTCCAGAACAAAAATAAGCCTTTCCTCCCTCTTAGTTGTCTGCTATTTGTTGTAGTAATGGAAAGCTAACCAATGAAACCTTAAGAGGGTTCTAACTAGAGGGTGATATTATCTTACAAACTATTATAATCCTGTGCCTTACCTTTTGAGAACAGACTTCTGGAAATAGGGCAACTTGTCAGTGGACTGTCCCAATAATCCACTGGAGAGATGATGGTGATTTGGCCCATGTGATGGCAGGAGGTTGGCTGTGATAGCTCAGAGAAAGCTAAGTGTCAAAGATGACCTCAAGGACTTTGGCCTGGGAAATTGTGAGGAGACAGTAGCTACTAACTATGAAAGGAAGGCTGAAAGCAGAGAGACTGGGGGTGAGGGCTTTTGGTTTAGACATCCTGAGTACTGGAAATCAAAACTGAGTTGTCAAATAGTCACCTAAAGCCATAGAGCCAAGTTCCGCAGCTCTCTTCCATCCCTAAGTTGGAGGTACACCCTTGAGAACTAACATAGAGGTAGAACTGGAAGCCATGAAACTGAATGAGATTACTTAAGTACCGGCACAGAAAGAGAGTATTGACAAGATCAGATATTGAGAGCCATACAAGAAGACACATGTTCTTCTATTCTCCCCATCTGAAGAAAGATAACCCTTTAAGAAAGCAATTAGCAACAAACATCCAAATTCAAACATTCATGGCTTTCACCCAATAATTCCATTTCTAGAAAACATTTTAAGAAAGGAACCAAACAGGTGAACAAAAGTATGTTTGTGTCATTAGTTATTACGGCAAAAAGCTAGAAACAACCTAAATGTCAAACACAAGGGGGTTCATCGATGTGACACATAAACAATTAATATTATGAGGTCACTCAAATTTTCAGGGTAAAGATTTATTTTTGTATGTGCTATAGTAACTAGAATGTATAAATACTTTATCAAATCTAATATGATATACATTATGCAGTTGTGTCTCATTTTCTTTATATTGGGCTAAACCCTAGGAGGCAACAATTGTTCTAATCAGGCATTCACACCTAGGGTGGTCAACCAGCATTTTATGGAGGCCATGCTCCAGAGGGTATTACTAAAAGCCCTTCTACAATCCACATTTCTAATCAACAAGAAAGGTTTTGCTAATTAGTATACTGAATTTCAGAAATGGGTTTTCATAGGGGAAACTAATGGTGTGTTAATGAGCATAATGGACATTAGAAACAGCAATCACTGGTGAAATTTTTAGAATTCGAAATTTGTGGATCTGCTAAAGTGCTTTAGAGACACTTCCCTTGCATGGTCATGGAAAGAAGTTATTTAGAGAGGCCTGATGCTGTCCACGTAAGGACCTTCCGTGAGTCTTAATCCCTAACGGTGCTACACCTAGCCACTGGCTTAAATGCTTCCCACTGTCTAATACCCACCATAAAGGCACAGGGGGCTGTGCTGAGAGGTAGGATTTGCCACATGTGACCATTTCGTTGTCGTGGCTGGAGAGCTTAAATCCATGACAGGACTTACAGGAATAGAGGGAACAAGTAAAATATATTATCTTTCTAATTATTATTTAGTGAATGCAAATGTAGTAGAATTAGTCCTGAGTTCTACTTTTCTAATGGCCTGAGAGCAGGATTTTGAGCAGTAGCTAACACACCCCTCTCGCTTTTCACATGGCTACATTTTTTTTACACAAAAAGAACCTTAGGGCTGTGTGAGAAGGCGGAGCAATCTGACTGTCAGCTGGACTGCACTAAGAGACTCCTGAAGAGGTAACTGGATGGTGCAGAAGCTAACATCGCCGGTGGGTGAACCTACTGATGAGTTTATAGCTGAATGGCCTGTGATTGTGTAGGGCTGGTGAAGGGAAGTGCGTCATGATGGAATGTGACCTTGGGGACTATCTTCTCACCCTCTTGGGCTTTTGCAGGCTTCCCCTCTTCCTGACCAGCATGAGCTGAGCATCCTTCCTGCACCACACCCTTCCCGTGATTTCTCATAGAGCCTGCTGACCATGGACTGAACTCCCCGAAACTGTTATCTAACCTAACTGTGGCCTCATCTCCCTTATTTTGTGGGTGTTGGGTATTTTGCCCCAGCAACAGAAATGCTGACCAATACAGCAAGGCTCAGGCAAGTAGCTTCCAGGATACACAGAACTTAGACAACACAAACAACCACCTATGTACTGCGGGCCACAGATCCTCGGGGAAGGAAAGGAAATGACTGATACTTCAGTTGGATTGTTGCAATGATGGATGGGATTTAAACCTAAAAATTGTCTTTAAAAGTTGAAATAAAAATAGAAAATGAAAAAAAAATAGAATTTGTGAACTGTGGATAAGGTTCAGTAAGAAAATATCCAGGAAATCATGCCAATTTAACCTACTGAGAATTAGAATTTCTCTCCTATTCCTGCCTCCAGTACATCATAGGATTTGAGACTAAATTACCTTTTTTCTACTGTTTTCTAAATTACCCTGCTTCCACTGTTTTTTAAACTGTTTAGTGATCAATCATCCCATCCTAAATGACCAAATAGATTTGGATATCCACAAATTTCAAAATATCTGGCCTATCAGGTTTGCCCTCTTCTCTATGTCAGTCAGCACTACTGAATTTCCCATGCTTTAACAGCAAGACATTATTTTGAGTTTTTCAAATGACTAACCCTTATCTCAATTTTTGACTCTTCCTTTCTCCTTTTTTCTCTCTCCCCGAATGAAGCGCTTCTTCTTTTACTTCCCTCTCTATTGCTCTCTCCTCCCTTCCTCCATTTCTTTCTTTGTATTCTATTCTCTAGCAACCCTAGACACTCCAAGAAATTAACAGTAAGTTAACAAACGGTCTGCTAAAGAGAATGATGCCCCAAGATATCTGCATGGAGCAATTGGTAGGACAAGTTTAGAAAGCCGTATTCACACACTTGCCTTCAATGAAGACTAAAAAATAAAGATAATCAAACCATGTTTTCCCAAAGTTTTTTCTTAGTTTCCAATAGTGTGTGCAGAAACGAAATGACAAGGGAAGACTAAAACGTAAAAGCCAAGAAAGCAAGCCTTTCGGGATCCTGACCAGAATGTCACAAAACACCCCTTCCTTTTTATTTAAAGGAAAAAAAAAAGCACCTTTTAAAAATACTATCTGATTTTACACTCACCAACTCCTTTCTGGATGAACATAGGTTACCATGTGGATTACTCCCCATTGGAGATATCCACTGCCCTACATAGCAGCAGGAAAATGGAAAGTGCTGGGGAGGGGGTTGGTAAGCCATGAGCACCCTGACCCTTTTAACTGCTCTGAGTGGCTGCTTGCTTCCTTCCCTTGTCTTTCCACCCCTCCTGCTGCTGGTGCTGTTGTCTCTGCTTTGCAAGGACATGTCATCTTACTTAGCACTCTCTCCCCCTTCTTAATTGGCCCGCAGTAAAAACGCAAATTGCACCACTGTACTTTATTATTAGCCATTTGATGGGCCAACAAATGCCTCATAAGTACTGCCCAGAGGGTATTAATCAGGCCTGCTGACTCCCCTAAGCACCCACTTTTATATCCTGACTTCTCGATGAGGCCAGTGGGTGGGAATCTTGGCTCCCTCCCCTGGGAATCGTTAGCTGATGGCTGCTGCACCATTAACAAGGGGACAACCAAAAGGTGTGGCGTCCGACCTAGCTGAGCCAAGCACACCCAACCTCTCCTCTGCCCATTAGCTTTAATGTTTGTTGTATTTCATGGACATGAAAAGTCTGTCTCAACATCCCCCTCTCTCTAGGGACTCGAGCATGGAGTGAACGTCTGAGGCTTTAAACAGCAGCAAAGCTTCATAATCTTCTTTAAAGTCTCATGGCTTGGCAAAGACTGCTTCCTTTCTTGGAAGCAAAATCTGGGGAAATTGCAGTCCCAGAGAGGATGACGTAAGAGTGAGGTTGCAGGCAGATAAGCTGTAGGAAGACAGCGTCAGGGGTACCTCTGGCTCTGTTATTCCTGCACCCACGTATCAGGATGTTCTTTACAGGAGGCACATTAAAAACAGGGATAAAACCAATTTACAGTGAAATTTCAGTTTCACAAAGCTCCACGCTTTGGATAAAAGTCATCACCAACTTCCTATCTTAGAATTCACATCACTGGTACCTACTCTGAATATTCAAATGGAGAAAAGAGGTAGAATACTTTTAATAAAATAAACAGAACAAGCTGGTAGAAGAAACAAGACATAATGATCTACAGTCTGCCTTACCTTGTTCATTCAGAAACTTACAAATAGTGCCCTAAAACTATCTTATTGCTGATCTTATTGACATATGCCCCAAATTCAGTGTGGAATATGATGAATTTCCAATTTGCATGTACTTTGTCCAGTTAATGTTTCATTCGTTGGTTTGTCCAAGATTCTCCGTTTTGTCTGCCATGTACCATTTCCTCAGATGTCTATGTCCTAAGTGTTCATGATTTTCAAGGTTTGGGGGCCATAACAACTTTTAGGAGGCCATTTCAGCTTCAAAGGGAGACTTCAACTGTAACACATCCAATGCAGTACCCAACAGGTTAGAGATACTCCTGACATAATCCTTGCTCTGATGTCACAGCAGCTTCTGCTTCCATATCACAACACACACGTCCCTTGTCAGGGTCTCTCCCTGCCCTGCACTCAGGATGCTTCCTAACAGGGCAGTGTATGGAAGCACACTGGAGACTCCAGGTCCCAATTCCCTGCAGAGAGGAGCCTTCTCTCAGACAACGATCCCAAAGACCAGAGGTCTGGGAAGCGTTTAAGCTCACAAAGAGATTGAGAAAGAACAGTGAAGAATAAAAAGCAAAAGCAGCTATTAAACACCCCAGTGACGAAGAAAATGTCACTTCTCATGCTAGCCTCCCAGGTTTCAACCCCAACATTGAGGGGGGAAAAAAATAGGAAAGAAAAAAAGAAACAAGGAAGATGACATCACAGAAGGCAAAGAAAGATGAGTTAAGGCGGACACACGTCTATGCAGAAGGCTTCAACACAAATAAGGAGTAGACTTTAACCAAAACCAAGGGAGACTCCGCAAAGACCAATGACGAGTAGCTGAGCACTAGAGAGTTCGGCTAGCACACCACTTGCAGCCAGACATGAGGACTGTCATTTCCTTTATCATTATCCCAACATCTTACACAGTGCTAGGATAATCAAAGGCTGCCAACATTTTTGGGCACCAGTTTCATGGAAGACAATTTTTTGTGTAGGAAGGTTTCCAGGGTTTGGGGCGGGGGGAACCTGGATCTCTCTAAGTTGAACTGCATGAGTAGTTCACTGTCAGTTTTGTGGTCCTATAAGAATCCAGTGCCACAGGCAGTCATGCATGTTACCTGCCAGGGGTTGGGGACACCTGAAATAGATGGGTAGATAGGGAGATAGACAACCTGATGGGATAAATGATAAGAATTAAATAGTTTCCAAGTTTGCTTTTGCTTATTTTTCCACCTGAAACAAGGGAAACAGTATTTTGAAAAACGGCACATCTGGTGAGACTGCTGCCAAAGGAATCCTGGGAAAGCATGACATCAGTGACATTTGTCAAGGACTCAGGGTGGATCACAGAGACAGTGAGTGGTTAGCAAGCTAAGGGAATAAGATTTGAGCTCTGACTTTGCAATGACCTTGAGGTAAACTATCACCTCTCGACACCTCAGTCTTTAGCATAGTAAAACTCAGGGGTGGATTTGTAGTTTTTTCTAACTCTAAAATGTTATGCAAACCATTTTTATTGTCCTTCTACATTTAAACCTTACCTTTACCCATGTAATCAAAACTATGTCCTTGTATGACAGGTCTCCCTGAACCCCTCTTCTGTGCTCCCACTGCACCTCATCCTCACACAATACTGTCCTTCTAGAAATACCCATTTGCTTCAAACTGTCATTCGTGGCTTGCAGCACTGTTATAAGGGGGAAAACGTGTTATCTAATTGACTATTTTCACCCAGCACTGTGGGTTTGTGTGACGCTTACCCTCTAGTCAGCCCTGGGGACGCACTCTGTGGCCCTGACTCTTGCCTAGAGGGACCTCATCAGCTGAACTCCTGTGATCTCTGGCCGGTGGAGCATTCTCACAGGAAATCAGGGAGGGAAGAGAGCGGGATAAGGTCAGAGCATGATGTCCCTCACTGTTGCCCAGGGAGCTTCACCAGAGATAACCAATACCTTAATCGGAGGTCACTGCTCCTCCTCCTGGGGCCTCCTACTCCACAAAACTCTTCCTTCTAATAGTCTTGGTAACCAGTTCTATAACTTCTCTTCCTCAACATCCTGTCAACCCAAGGGTGGTAAAAGCTCAACTGTCGCAACTCCAGCTTCCTGAACAATGGGTCCTGGCTTCTATGCATTCATCCCTTCATAAATAACCCTTAGATTATCCTTGAATTATCCCAGTTGGGGTGTTTTGTTTGTTTCCTATTAATACTTCAATAGATATACAGAAGTATCACTAAGATTTTTGGAAGGAAGAAGTGAAACTAGTTGCACATGAAAATTAATCTCCAGTTGATAACATGAGGCCTACAATGTTTTATTTTGTTTTGTTTTGTTTTTTGAAAGCAGTAGTTTTCTTCTTGGTTCGCTCATCTGTTCTTAGATCAACCCAGTGCCCTTCACTTTCTTACAGCCTCTGAAGGATTGTGACTCTTAATCTATACCAATCCAAACCTTGGTCAGAACTTATTTACTAAGCTCAAATACACCTCTAAGGTCCAACATGAATTCAGGACTTATTTACCAAACTGATAAGAATCCTCAAAAAATCATGATGTGGAACAACAACACATACTATTTCCTCCATCTATTTTGAATTATCAACTTTAAACAGCCTTCAAAGGACAGCCCCGCTACAGCCCACCCATGAGAAGAGTCTCTTAAATGTAAATCCCCCACAGTACTTAGCATCAGACTCCACTACCTGCCTTCCTTGAATGTCCAGGAATAGCTGGACCAAGCCAGAAAAGGATACTAAGCCAATGAGATTTATCCACCCTCAGTACATCCTAACTCCAACTGAAGTGGCTCTCGAGGAAGTCACACCATGCATTTGACATGTCTTTTTATATTGTGTGTTACAAGGGGTTTTTTTTCTTGACCTGATTTTGTAATCACTTTGCTTAGCAAGCACCATATTTGGAAGTCTGGGGGTTTCTATTCCACAGCAGCTCCCGAAAATAGAGATGTTCTTCTTATTCAGATACTGCAAATGTCTAATTCCTACCTCTAAATAGTCTAGGTTAATTGCCTCACTTAATATCCTACAGCAGTGAATTCTACAGCCTAATTTGATGTCACACTAGGAAAAAAAATCTCTTTGTGTGAAATTGGGCCTCTAAGTTATACTAGAGGGGAGAGGAGGTAGGTGTTAGCATTTACCTTGTTCCCAGAAAAAATGTCATCTTGGTTAACAGACTCTGGAGGGAAAGGAAGCATGTCTCCCTCCCCTCCTCGTGAGGCCAATCCAACATGTGTGCATCATCAAGCAAAAGCTGGCTCTGGGAAGCACCGACACAGCGGCTCATGTCTCTGTATATAAATCACGTCTCTTTCCTGTGACAAGTCATGTCCAGACAAAGCTTATTACAAATTCCGTTTGAAATCTCAAGAAGAAATAGGAAGAAAAAAAAAATAGCAACAGCTTTATGGAGCTGTACTCGGGAAATGACTTGAACTCATCCCAATTTTAAAGTTCCATTCTATGCAGCAAGCAGCTAAAAACCCCATTTTCTGGGGGAGCTGCCCTTACAAGGAAGGTGTGGCAAAGCCATCTGCTGCTTTTATAGCGCGGGTTTGTGGTCTTGTTTTTCTGGTCCAGCTATGAAATTGCACTAATCACAGAAACAGATTGTTTGGCCAGGAAGTAGTGTATGCCAGATACAAGTGAATTTAAGCCCACATGTATTGAAGCTGCAAGCTTAGTTTGCAATTTATGTGCAAGTGGTTTTGTATTTATTGATCTGGACCGAGTGCAGGTCCTATAGGGGAAATATGACAGATTTCATCTGTCCAACAGCCAAGTCTAATGGTATTTTCAGCCTGAAATGAGCAAAGACAAAAGTGCACATGTTGGGGGTCTTCGCTCTGGTGCCATATGGAGTATGAGACACAGGACTACGGTCACTGTAAGTGTTCGTTTTTATAACAACATGCACACAGCACCCTGAGCAGCTGAAGCAAGAGAGGTGAGTTTTTAATGCGAATCTGAATTAATAGACCATCTGATTCTGCCTGAATGTGGGTGGGCCATTTTAAAGAGTGCCTTTTATAGACGTGATTGGGGGAATTTAAAAGATGTGTCATCTATTAATGATTCATCTCGACCATGCAACTTCCAAGCCAAAAGTCAAATACTTCCCACAATGGCTGTCAGTAAAATTACATCCAATACTTCTGGGAAGGCCTGCCATCTTAAAAATCAAAAAGCATCTTCTATAGCCTTCCTCTCTGGTTGTAAAGACTAATTGTGCCTATGAGACTAGTGATCTATGATTCCCTGTGTATGTTTCTGTGTGTGTGTGTGTGTGTGTGTGTGTGTGTGTGTGTGTGTGTGTGTCTGTTTGTCTGTCTCTCTCTCTCTCTCTCTCTCACACACACACACACACACACACACACACTCCATTAAAAGTCAATACATAACTAGAAGCAGTCAACAATGAAATGCATCTCAAAAGAATGTCACCTAATATGCAGTAGTCCAGACCCTGTAACCTAACAAAGGACTCATGCGAGACTCTGAACTCTGGTCAGTGCTTTACAATGCTTTTCAGCACTGTAAATCCCTTCTCCTTTCTAACTCAAGTGCTTTCTCCACTATACCCATTCTCTTTGCGTGGCCTCCAAGAGCAGTTGTCCTTCCCCTACTGTGTACATTATGTGAGGACCATCTGCTGGCTGACGGAGTTTGAACAAACCACTTAACATCCCCCAGCTAGTATTTATTCTCTCTTTTAAATGATACTGATGCCGTCACAACAAAGAAACATTACTGAGGGCTATTCTAAGGATTGAAGTCATTAATATGCAATAAGAAATAAAATGTGCTCAGTTAGTGACAGCGTTCCTCTCCTCTCCCCTGCTATCTCCGGACCCTCTCAGAGAAGTTTTTTTATGTTCATTCCTTCAGCTCCCACTTGACCTTCATCTTCCAGAGCCACATCTGCAGCATCAGCTCATTTATCGTTCACCCCATTAACCCAAGTATTATCTGTCAATCTATTATCAGTCAATGTTTTGCCAAATCCCAGGACTTCACTCTTCTACTGGTATCCAAAGTTGAACATAGCTTAGCTCATTGTTAATTCTGACCCTCCTGACCATGCTGTTGGCAGCTCTTCAGGCTTGATGCACCCTAGCTCCCCTTCCAGTCTCCCACCCCACTAAAGCACTCTCCTCTTGCCTTCTACACCTATCCCTTCACATCACTGAACTGTTTTCTTCCTCCTCAAGGGAGTCAGTCACCAGAGAGCCCATGGCACCTCACAGCCTTCCAGACCCATCCCTTCTCCTCCACTCCCAGTGCAGCCTGACCCTCGTCTGACCCCCGCTTGCCACCTTTCCTTCTTTAGTTGGCCCCTAAGGGGGAGTAGCTGGCTCTTCACGACTGGGCCTTGTGTACTCTGTGAATTTCCTATTGCTGCAGAATATACTGCCACAGATTTAGATGCTTCAAATAACACAAAGCCACCACAATTCTGGAGGTCAGAAATTGGAGATAGGTTGCATGGGGCGAAAGGCAGTGTTGGTGGAGCTACTCCTCCTAGCAGCTCTGAGGGGAAATCTGTTGCCTTGCCAGTAGCTTCAACTCCTACAGGCTACCAGCATTCCATGGCTTCCTTTCTTCATCCTCAAAGCCAACAGTGTAGCATTTTCAAATTCTCTCTCTCTCTCCCTCCCTCCCTCCCTCCCTCCCTTCTTTCACTTATAAGAATCCATATCTCTGCCTCCACCCAACACCTACTCCTCAGTCTCCAAAGAGAAGGAAAAAGGTTAAAGTTTGAATTATAAAAAATCTTGAATAATGAGATTGGAAGATCCTCCAGTTGAAAACATGAGGACATGGGGCCCTCTTCACACCCCAAAATCACACCTTGAGCTGTGCTTCTATCCGACTGTTCTTGAGTTGTATCCACTGTATACAACTCCGCTGTATTCCATGTTTCCAGTTTCTAGTGAAGTGTTTTGCTGAGTTCTGCTAGTTGCCCTAGTAAATTATCCAAGCTGAGGAATGGATTCCAAGAGAATCTCAGAATTCATAGCTGATCAATCTGAAATACAGTTGGCTCTGGGACTTCTGATGGGCTTCTGAAGTGGGAGCACTCTTGTGGGACTAAGCCCCAAATGTATGTTCAGAGCGAAGTTTAGAAATCAGTGACAGAATTGAATTTACTTTCTGGACATCCACTGCTTGATTTTGAAAAAGACACCATATATTTGCAGTCAGTAAGTGCACTGGTTGGCTTTCCACTCCTGAGATGACTTAAAGGAGGACAAATTTATTTGAGCTCACAAACCAAGAGGTTTTAGTTCATGGGTGGTTGACTCCAACAGCGGCAGAGGGCACAGTGAGGCAAAACTGCTGGATTCATGGCAACTGGAAAGGTGAGCACAGGAGGAGATTGGGGGACGGGGATGAGGATGTGGTCCCCATGGTCATGCTCCAAGACCCATTGCAATGCACTGACTTCAAACAGGCAGACCTTCCTAATAGTCCATTCCTCTCTGATCTTATCATTGACAGCCTAATAATCCCTCTAAGAGCTGCTTTATCCGTGTCAGTTAACAATCAAGATTAACCAGCACAGAAGGAATCAGAGAGATGAGAATAAAACTAGAGATCAAAGACAATAACATCCTCGGTGGAAAGATCTGGGTCCTCACAAGTACCATGGACTACTGCTCTCAAGGGCCCTGAAACTGAGGCTGGCACGTGAGGTTCTGGAGTGTCAGCTCAGGAATGGGCATTTTCCTATAGCTACCAGCATGAGCAAAAAATAGTTTAGAAATTTTTTTCTTATCCTGAAGGAGACTTCTAGCAAAGAAAAAACAATAGCAAATGTGTAAAAAAAAATTAAAAAAAAAATATATATATAAAGTAAGAAATCACATGCTTTAATATTAATTAGTATTAATGTGTAAAATTCAAATTTAATTTTATTAGGGCTGGCCAGATAGCTCAGCAGACTAAAGCTTCTGCTTAGGCAGAGTGCAGCAGCCAGGGTTCGATCCCAGGCATGCCAGGCAGGCCCTGCCACCGGGGTGTGCTGAGACAGCAACTGAGACAGGGCGTGGTTGTAAGCACCTGTAATTCCAGCACTTGGGAGGCTGAAAAAAAGAGAATCACTATGAGTCTGAGCTGTGTAGTGAGACCCTATAGACCCCGTACTAAATGCATAACAGAAACATTAATTTTATTGAATTTTTACCAAGTAGTTTATCTGTGAAAACCCTCACAGTGGAGTTAAACATGACTTTAACAAACAATTTTAAATTAAGGCACAAAAATTCAAGGATGGATTGGGGAGATAAGTCATTGGCATAGGCACCTGTCTGGCAAGCACAAGGTCCCAAGTTTGATCTGGTACCCACATACCGTGCTGGCCTCGGAACCCCAGGTGCACCATTCCAGCCCTGAAACCAGGCATGGTGATACATGCCTGTAAGCCCAGCCCTGGGGAGGCTGAGACAGGAGGATCACTATGAGTCCAAACTGCAAATCAAGACCCTGTGTCCAAAGAATTAAAAATAAAATTCAAAGACAATTAATGAACACATTAGCTCTTCTTTCCAGCACTATCGGCTGGTTTTGACCATAATATATCAATTTTCAAAAAAATGAATAATACATAGGACACACCTTTGAGCCCAGGATTTGCACTAACCCAATTGAAACACATTCTGAGTTCTCCCTCTAATGCTCCTTTGAACAGCTTTAAAAGATGTGCTCCGGAGCTTTGCACTGCTGGGCATCCAATTTATGTGGTTGTAAGGAGCTGCTAAGCAGTTTATCTTATATTGCTTTAAATGATCAAAATTCCAGTAAACTTTCTATTGTTAGCATTGTGCATTTTATACTACCTGTATACCTGGTGGAAATGGGCCAGATTTCCAGCAGCTTTATTAAATGGCGTTGTAAAGAAGCCACCGCATATGAAACCCTACACACTGAGAGGCTGGCAGCAAAAGCTCGACAAACACAGGGCCTACCTGTGGGCCTACGCAGCCCACCTCTCCAGAGTACGCACCCCGGAAGAGTCGAAACATCCGCGCAAACGAGTCCGAAAGGCCTCTCCGCAGAGGCACAAACCCAGGCCCTACTGAAGGAGGACTTGGGCCTCGTGTGGGTCCAAACTTAATTTATTTTATTAGCTCTTCTTCTGCAGTGCCACAAACCACAATTTTTGTTATTGTTGTTGCCCTTGTTTTATTTTTTCAATCTCTAAAGAAGCAGCTTGGTGGTGGTTGTTGCAGTGAACAACCGATGAATGATTCATTCTTGCTCAAGCGGAACCCCTGGGAAATGTTGCCAATAACTTGGTTTACTTCTTATCTTCCACTCTCAGCAGACAACATATTTGTCTATATTTTTACAAAGAGTCATAAATTTTTCAGTTAGTGTGCAAATAATAACACTGTGATTTCCATTTGGTCTCCGTCTTCAGGCCTTTGGGAGAGAGCAGAAAGCCAGCAGAGTCTTGATCAACATCAGTGCTAAGGCCCCCGGTTCCTGTAGCCCGCAGGGAGCAGCGGGAGAGGGAGAGAGAGAGGGAGAGGGCGGATGGCGCGCACAGCTGTAAGCCCTCAGTGCAGCCTCGGAGCAGTGGGGAGCGGCTCTCTGGATGACAGCAATTGACCTTCCCCAGTGAAGGCCAGCGTAGGGCTCGGGATGTTCAACCCTGCTCACCACGGAGCTCCACAGGGCGCTGCGGTGCAAGATGACCGAAGAGATGCAATTCTCCTCTGCCTCTGAATGTCACCTGCTTTCTCCCTCCCAATTTGGGGCAGGTCACCTCTCTGTACAAAATGAGAAAACACCTTGCAGGATTGTTTTGCGGTTTCATTAGAATCCTTCAAGGAACGCCCAGGGTAGCCGTGCACATTAAGTTCTCAGCCACTGACATCTCCCAGCCCCCCTCGAAGTCCCAAGGAACGGGCGATCAGGAGGGGAGGTTCTCAGTGCTCTCCACAAGCACCACGAGGACAACTGCATTTCCTGTGCCTTGGACTTGATTGTATTTTGACATAAATCCAATCCTAATTGCGGCCACTCTAGCAGTACCCCAAAATGATGTGTCTGAACTGCAAAACAGTTGCTCCTAAGTTATTTGGTTCCAGTGTAAATCTATCTAAGTAGCCAGAAAATATTCTGGGTCTCCCCTCCAAAAAATAAAACTGGTCGTTTTTTATGACCACGGAAAGGGCCAGCCAGGGCTTAGTGAGCTTCGGACAAGGGCTCCTCAGAGCACTTGGGCTGCGCTGAACAAGGGCTCTGCAGGCGAGTCCCCATTTCAGCCCTCAGTGGTCCTTGTGGAAACCCAGCTCCCCACTCAGGCTCCTGCCCAGCCCTCCATTGTCTTCTCTTGGCCTTTATCTGACCCACTAAGAGACCCCCACTTGCTCAAGCCACGTGAAGGCCATGTCACCCGCTTTTTCCTCCATGCTAAGGCTTGGGGCAATAGTCAGCAGCCACCCTCAAACCTACTGCAGACATCTCCCTGCTCCCCCATCAAACCTCTCCCCAGAATTTCATGCATTTCAATATTTTTCTCTTCTCAAATGAAGAAAAACATTCTCTCTTAGGCATGCTTTTAAAGCAATAAACAGCTCTCTTCTTCGTGGAAAAACAGGCAATTTTCGAGTCACCTTTAGAAGCATCTAAATAACCCACACATATTTATGGCTGAGTGACTCTTTTGACTGAAGAAACTTTAAGTCTGTGTTTGCAAAGATTTCCATTAACTTCTTTGAGCAACCTCTCATCTCATTTTAAAACAAATGGTTCACTCAACAGCAGAGAATCTGGTTTACTGGTTGTGGTTTTTCACCCTCCTCCATCGGCTTGCCAGAGATTTGATGTGCATGTGAAACTCACAGACGTTCGAACAGTGGCCTTCACCCGAGGTCTGGAGTCCCGAGAGGCTGAAGCCTGCCTGGTGCCCAGAGCCAGCCTTTCCCCCACATCCAAACGAACCTCCCTCTCACCTCTCACCACTCCCTCCTTCCTGTGAGAATAATTCCCCAGGGACAGGGGGGACAGGGTCTCATCCTCCTGCCACCCCCACACTGCAGCAGGAACACACTGTTTCTAAAGGATTTGTTCTCAGGAGAAAATGCCATCAGCTATATTTATCTCAAACTAATCCATTTCTCCCTCTACTCCTAGATTAAGGAATTAATGACTGCTACAGCTGCTGTCCTTAGTACATTAATTATTGCAAATTGGCTGCAGTCTCAAAAAAAATCCGCTCACTGACAATGGTGAGAGGGCAAGGTTCTATGCAAAGCGTTAAGTGCCTAACCTAAATAATAAATCAGCATGGCACCGAGCCCGAGAAGATCCATACAGCACAGACACACTGCATCTCTGCCCTGGGCTGCAGGGTTGTGGAAGACACTGGGACAGGTGTGAGAAGAAAAATATATTGTACGTACACTAACGTATCTCCAGGCCCACTATAGATCAAATATTAAGGGAAACTACTCTCCTACTCACAAACGCCTACACCACCACAGGCTCCTGCAGGTTATTTTTCAATATATTTGCTGTTTTTATTTTTGCTAAAGCCTTTCTTTGTAGGCAGGACACGAGGACCAGAGGCGTTTTCTTGCGTCCTGCACTCTGGGTGGCCCATTCCCCATCCAAAAGGCCACACACTTCCTTCTCAAAATGTTTCCCCTCTCCTTTCACCAGTCATATCTTGTTATTTTCTTCCCAATTTGTTTGTTACAGTTTGGATCTAAAATATCCCCCCAAAGGTCCAGTTTGAAGTGTGATCCTCACTCCTGCGGTGTGTAGAAACTAAGGATGGGGCCTAGTGGGAAGTTTTAGATTATTAGAGACACACCCTGGAAGAGGACATGGGACTGTGTGGAATTTGTCTCTTCCTCTCTCTCTCTCTCTGTCTCTCTCTCTGTCTCTCTCTGTCTCACTCTCTGTCTCTGTTCACTATCTCTCTCTGTCTCTCTCTTTCTGTCCCTGTCTCTCTCCCTCTCTCTCTCTCCCTCTCTCTCTCTCTCTCTCTCTCTCTCTCTCTCTCTCTCTCTCTCTCTCTCTCTCTCTCTCTCTCTC
>PVKN010017900.1:0-17103 GCA_004027915.1 Capromys pilorides
GGGGGCCGGCGAGATGGTTCAGTGGTCTAAAGCGCCTGCTTAGGAAAGCTCAGGCAGCTGCAGGGACTGCGGTTCGATCCCCGGCACCACATGCTGCGCCAGCCCCACCACCAGGGCAGGCTGAGCCAGCCACAAAATAAATAAACAAACAAACACAACAAGCAAACAAATAAATAAATAAATAAAATTAAAAAAAAAAAAAATAAAATAAAAGGAGGGCTGGGGAGAGAGCTCAGTAGAATAAGCACTTGCCTGGCAAGTGCAGGGTCCTGAGTTCAATCTCCAGTACCACAAAAAATAAAAATAAAAATAAATAAATAAAAGGAGCAGCCATGAACTGGGACACCTAGGTAGCTGCGGTCTGCAGTATGTGATGGAGATGACCTTCCTGCCTGCTGTGGTGCTCGGCTCCTATTGGCAGACTGTCTGAGGGGCCAGAAGCCAATTCCATAGGGAAGTATTGGCACAGCTCTCGTGCATTCATGTGTGCATGCGCAGGTGTTACAGAGATTAAGCAGAAGGCTTTCACACTGAGCTACATCCCTGTCTCTTTTTGTTGTTATTGTTTTTTATATATTAAGACTCTTGCAAAAGTTTCTAAGTTGCCTAGGCTGGGCTCAAGCTTGCAGTCTTCCTGCTTCTGCCTCCCAAAAGGGACTAGGCATGTGCTGCCATGCCTGGATACAGCACAGCCTCTGTAGGCCTGTCCCTACAGTCTCTCTGCTCCAGAGTGTGACCCCAGTCCCTCTGTCGCAGGAATGGTGGAGATGATCCCTAATGCTGAGACCCTGCGCAAGATCCAGGTGGAACACGGGGTGACGGGCTCCTTCAAGGACCGGCCCCTGGCTGACTGGCTGCAGAAACACAATCCTGGGGAGGATGAGTATGAAAAGGTAGGATTAGGGGCCTTGAGAGCTGGCCTTGGTGTGTCTGGCTCTGGTGCTTGGCTCTAGAGGGATGAGCCATACTCTGTCACTGGACTGATACCTCTGTGTATCTGGGAATGGGTTAAAATGACTTTTAATTACTTCTTTGCTCCCACCTTGCTGGTGACTGGTGAAAACTTCACTGGGTTCCCCAGCCAGAGTGAGTCCTGGCAAAGGGAGGGACCAGTGTTAGAGAATCTGCCAGTATCCCTGCTTCTCATGGGTCCTAGGAGGTCCCTCTGCTGCTCTCAGAGGGCTTCAGTGATACCGTGTAGAATGAGAGTTGACAGGAAAAGACCTCAGAGATCTTTTTATTCCAACTCCTTCCTTTCATGAGTGTGAGTTCAGATACACTTTCTTACTCTTGGTAATGGAGTTGGTTTGTGCAAGACTGTAACTAGAAGCCAAGGCTGTGTTAGGTATGGGCCTACAATGGTAGAGAGAAGCTGTGATTGGTTCCTGAGTAGGCCACAGATTGGAGGTGGAGATTTCCTGGGTGGTAAGGCCTCAATCAGCTTCCATGGCCCATAGCCAGCCCACAGCCTCTTGCCTCCAGTCCCTGGGTTAATAGTACTGGACACAAGTGTGGTCATCATAATGCGGTTGGGGTGGAGCGAGGAGGGAGGAAGTCATAGTAAGACTGCCAGAATGCTCATTGACGTGAATGTTACTTCAATAGAATCAGATACTAATTTATATTGATCAGAGCATTGTATTCCTGAGGGTAGATGCATGCACAGGGGCCAATTATAACCAGATTGTTGTTCAGAGAATGTGTAATTAGATGTTCTTAAATGGCCCTAAGTGCTGGTGTTCCCTAGGGTGCAGTCCCTGGCATGTTCTGCTCTCTCTGCCTATACCAGTTTGCCCTCTTGCTCCTCCTCTGCTCCCACCCATGTGCTGATGACTTCCAAAGCCCTCCATCTAGGTTCCTCCCTCCCTGCAGCTGTTGATTCCAGAGCCACTGGCACCTAGACCTCTATACATGTGGCCTATCCATACCTCAAAACTGAGCTTTCTATCTCCGTTTGCTTCCTAAAACTTACCTTCTGTGTTTCCTCTCAGTAAAGGGGAAGGCTCACTGTGCAGTCACCCAAGCCTGGGCCATGGGCTTTCTCACGGTGCTTCCTGTCTCACTTCTGCCAGACCAACCCTGGTGGATTCTCTTGACCAATTCTCTCTATTCTGACTTCCTGTTTCCTACTATCACTTTCGTTCAACTATTTGCTTTCTGTCCCCTGAATTATTGGGCTACCTCTTTTCTTATCACCTCATCTGCTTGATTTCAGAAGGTTTTTAAAGTACAGGCTTGTTCATGTCACTCACTTGCTCCAAAAGTCTCTATCCCCATACCCTTAGGATTGTGTTCAAGCCCTACTGGCCCTGTGGACTCATCCACCACCCCTGCTCATCTGAGGCTAACTTGGGCTCCAGCACAGGGACTCCTTACATGTCCTTGATGTGTTTAGACAAGAATAATACTTTCCCTGGAAAGCCATTTCTTCCCTCTCCCAGCTCTCCAAATCAGCCACTCCACATGTAACCTTCAAGGCCCTCCTTCCTTGGGAGAAGTCTGGTATTGATTCTTTCTACTTTCCTTCCATGCCACATGCTATTTATATGACAGGTGTTTTTCAGATGTTAAATTCCTCCCTAAAGGGGCACTGTGTGAGGCCCTTGGATCCTAATTGCTCCTTGCCAACATAGTAAAGACTCATAATCAGTGTTCCGGAAGTATGTACAACAGAAATAAATGCACACAGAAACTAACTTTTGTGTTAATGTTTAATCTTAGCCTTGCAAAGGTAGCTTCTCAGTTCTTGTAGCTAGAACAGTGCTGGTAGTTCTTTATGGCAATTTCTGAGAGAAGAATGAGATATTTTTCTCTTGCTTATCTACTCAGCAAAGACAGCACCCTGTATCCTACAGAAGAAACCATTAATCTAGGGAAGTGCCTTTCATGGAGTAAAACAACCATGTTTTTACCAGCCAGCTGCTAGCACCCTCCCGAATGCAGGGGGGTGGTAAGAGATTAATCATTAACCCTTGCATACTGCTGTTTTGTGAATCAGTATGGGATTCTTGGGAGGTGGAAAGGGCACGTGTGACAAGGGAAGATTGATGGAGATGATGAAGGTCAGGTGTGGGATCAGATGAGTCTTGTTCCTCACTGAACCATTTCTTTTCATTCACTAATTTCTCTCTCTTAACACGTGGTCTTTTTCTTTCAGAAGTACATTCTGTGACATCTTTACACACTTCCCATTCTTAGTCTCCAGGGATTCGTCATCTGCTTGTAACTCTGACAAGTTGCTGAGTAGGACTTTGTCGCTAGTTTTTCAGTGGGTCTTGTAGAATAGCCAGGAAGCTTTTGGAAGATTGGATTCCCTCAACCTGGTGGAATGAAAAGGGCACATGGACACTGTGTGGACAGTGGTAGCTGTGGATGTGGAAGGCCCCAAGGAGGAGAAGCCAGCGTGAACTGAGGTCTGGAAAGATGTGGGATGCAAGGAAGGCCTTGAAGATGAGTGGGAATTTGTGAAGGAGGCAGAGGATGTCTATATCTGGCAAGCTTTCTCATTTCTGATTCCATACATTCTTAATGGATTATGACTTTATTTTCTTGTTCCAACTTTGTACTTCTCTGGGAACATATATTGCTGTCCCTCCCATTCTCAACTTTATCTGTTCCTACTGGGTGGCTGCCTTCTATGTATCTGTCTTGAGTTCTTGAGAGAATTCTTCAAACTTTATAAAGAGGAAGTAGGTGGAAGGGGCCCATCTGCCGAGACCATGTATTTTTACTTCCTCAGACAGATAAGCAGAGAAAGTAAGGGGGACCCAAACTCACACTACTGCCCTTCTTCTTCAAACTCAGAAATATCTCTAACACATTTTATTAACTAGAGATGTCAGGTTTTGCAAGTGTAAAACATTCCCAGACGTGTGAAGCTGCCTCAGCTCTTCTCTGGAGTGCAGTGACTTAATTAGATAAGCGTTTAGTTGCTGCCAAGAGTTCTGGGAGTGGAGTTTTATTTGGAGCAGGAAGAATTCTGGGCAGGGTCAGGAAGGCACCCATAAGTCCATTGCTCAGTAGCTGTGCTTTAGTGAGGCTCATGATGACACAAGGGGAAAGCTGTGAATGTCATTAGGGTCTCCATAGTCTGGGCCACTCAAGTCTGGTCTTTTGGGCCAGTCTTTGCCACATGTTCCAGCGTTCCAGGAGAAGACCAAGTTCAGATGAAGGGTGGGATTACATATAAACCTTCTGTCTCCTGCTTCTATAGGGTACATGGGATCATGGGATTTCTCTATAGGTGTGTGTGTGTGTTAGTCCATAATAAAAGATGAACAGACAGGTATGAGGTGCTTTTGGGGTCATATGAGAGGGTAACAAAGAAGTCTGGCTGTGTCCCTGGCCAGGCTTAAATCCTCTCTTCCCCCACCCACTTTCCCTGACCCAGGCTGTGGAGAACTTCATCTACTCCTGTGCTGGCTGCTGCGTGGCCACTTATGTTTTGGGTATCTGTGACCGACATAATGACAACATCATGCTGAAGACCACTGGCCACATGTTCCACATAGATTTTGGTCGTTTTCTGGGCCATGCCCAGATGTTTGGCAATATCAAGCGGTAAGTAGTTTCCAGAAGCCAGGTGTGTGTGTGGTGTTTGATGGGCAAGATGGTGAGGAAGGGAGGCTCTGAGCTGAGACACAGGTCTATGATGAGGGCGCAGCCCCAGAGCACTGTCCTCCAGCTGAGCAGCTTCCAAGAAGAGCAGATTGATAAAGAGATGGGGTCCTTGCAGGGTCTTACGGGGGCAGGGGGAGTTGGGGAGATAGCTGGGTGGTCTAAGCACCTGCCTGGCAAGTGCAAGGACCTGAGTTCAATCACCTGTACCAGATGCCATGCCAGCCCCAGAACCCTGGGCGTGCTGGGCTGGCCACCAAGTCCAGGCATGGTGGCACACACCTACAATCCCAGTGCTGGGTAGGCTGAGATGAGTCCGAGCTGCACATGGAGACCCTAACCAAAGGAATAAATAAATAATTTAAAAAATATTTTAAAAGAAAAACAGAAGAGGGTGGGGCTGATTGTTCTTTCTCCTTACTGAGCAATGAGCAAAATGTCATAAGCCCAGACTCCACAAATGGAGACTCAGTTAGGTACCCAGGAGAGAATATTGCTGGTCCATAATTAGAGAACTTCTCTCTCTGGGGATCTTCTCAATTTTTGAGATGAGGTCTCTATGCATAGTTTGGGCTGGGCTTGAACTTACTATGTAGCCTAGGGTGGCCCCCAAACTGACTGCAAATTGTTGGAAATGCCTCATAGAATTCACTCTGTGGTTTTGCTTTTTCATAGGTCTTTTTCTTAGGTCTATGAGAAAGCACTATAAGACAGAAAAAAGTATGAAAGACCTAATAATTTTTCTTTTAACATTAGATACTTGCCTATCTCAGATTTATGCCACTCCTTGGTGTGGTATCTTAGGAAATGAATGGGAATTCATTGGTATTTAGAGAAGGCACCAGAGCAAGGCAGATCTGTGTAATCTAAGTGCTCCTAAAATGAATTGCTGGAGGAAATTGGGATGTAAGATCCCCGGAGTTTTTGAAGCTGTCATTATTTGCCCATAATGTAAGTGGAGATTAAAGAGTTGTGGCAAAGCAGATAGGACGGCTGGATTAAGCATCCAGTCATCTTTACAAAGCCACTCTTTCTAAAAGAGTGATCTTGAAGACAAAGAGCTTCATCAAGGTGACCTTGATGAATATTGAAGGAATAACATGTGAAATTCCTTAAATAAAAATTTATTGAATTAGCGTACTAGGTAGAGTGGCGCACACCTGTAGCCCAGCGCTTGGGACGCTGAGGCGGGGGGATGGCTGTGAGTTCAAGGCCAGCCTCAGCTACACAGTGAATTCAAGGACAGTCTGAATTGCATCAGGAGACTCTGTCTCAAACAAAAGCATAAGAACAAAAAATGAAGTTTAAGGAGATAAAAGCAAGCTAGGGCACTGAGGGGAGCCTTCCCCCACTCTGACCTTCTTCCCTGTCTCCCTCAACCAGGGACCGTGCCCCCTTTGTGTTCACCTCGGACATGGCATATGTCATTAACGGAGGTGACAAACCTTCCAGCCGCTTCCATGATTTTGTTGACCTTTGCTGCCAAGCCTACAACCTCATTCGCAAGCACACCCACCTCTTCCTCAACCTCCTGGGCCTGGTGAGGAGCTGCACACCTTTCTGAAAGCCTGCTTGTCATCCGGCACCATTATTCTCCTTTTTTTTTCTTTTCTTTTCCTTCCTTTCCCTCCCCCCTTCCTAGTTCCCCTCCCATTTGAGTAGTTTCGTCTTATTTCACAAGGTCTGTTTGACATTTTGGTCCTTATTTACACTTCTGGTTTCTCACACCAGAGGAAGAAATATGGTATTTACACATGTCCAATTTATTTTACTTAAGAGTATGGTCTCAAGGTGCATCCATTTATGTAGACGTGTCTTAGGCTTATTCTTCTTTATGGCAGAGTAGTACTCCATTATTTTTTTAAAACCATATATTTATCCTTTCACTAGTTGATGGGCATTTGGGCTGTTTCCAAGATTTAGCCATTATAAACTGTGCTGCTATAAACATGGGTGTGCATATATCTCTATGGTATGATGCTTTAATTCTTTTGGGAAAATACCAAGAAGGGGAGTAGCTGCATCAAATGGAACTTCTAGTCCTGGTTTTTGAGGCATCTCCACACTGATTTCCACAGTGATTGCACCTGTCTGCCGCCATTATTAAAACTGCCCTGGTTTATTTCAAAGAATTCCTGGAGATCTGCTCCTTTGAGCCCCAGCGAGGGCTGTGTGCCCTAATAGAGGCAGGGATCCAGACTGCCTGGGGATGTAGACGTATGTGTAGGTGTCTGCACTCCTGTTTCAGCCCCTTTATTCCCGTGGCCCTCCAGCCATGACCCATATCTGTCCACCCTCTAGAAGGATCAAGGAACCTAGCTATAGGAAATCTTGCCTTAGGTGAAGAAACAGGACTTGCTGCTGTGACAGGCACCCTCTCTGCCTCTTTCCTCCTTCCAGATGTTGTCCTGTGGGATCCCCGAGCTCTCGGACCTAGAAGACCTCAAGTATGTGTACGATGCTCTGAGGCCCCAGGACACAGAGGCCAATGCCACTACCTACTTCACCAGGTATCACCTGTGCTGAGCGGGGCATCCCCTGCATAATTCTCAGGCTTCATGGTTGGCGGGGTGGGCTAGAGAGTCAGGACAGACTTAGTACAGGCTCTGGGTAGAGCCTGGAGCTGGACCTGTTGTCCCCACTCTGCCCCTGACTTGGTGAAATCATTTTGTTCTTTCAGTCTCAGCTTCCCACCTGTATCTTGGTGCTAATCTTTGCATATAGAGCTACTGTCCCCTCTCTCTCTCTCTCTCTCTCTCTCTCTCTCTCTCTCTCTCTCTCTCAATTTTTTGAGGCAGGGTGTCTGTATGGAACCCAGGCTGGCGTGAAACAAACAGTGATCTTCCTGCCTGAACTTCTTCTTTTTTTCAATTTGTTTGGCAGAGAGTGTCACTATGTAGTTCAGACTCATTAATGATCCCTTATCTCAGCCACTCCAGCACTGGGATTACAAGTGTGCACCACCATGCGCTGTTTCCGTGGCTGATACAGCATGCCAGGGGTTCTGGAGTTGGCATGGCATGTGGTACCAGGGAATGAACCCAGGTCTGGGTCCTTGCACTTGCCAGGCAGGCACTCATAAGAAGTCATGGCCTGCCTGACTTCTTATGAGTTAGGGTTATAGACCTCATCATTATGCCTGGCTCAAGGCTATTGTCATCTCTTTTATCTTACTGCGTAAGACTTTGTTTACAGGGCAGTAAATAATACAGATTTTGAAATCACTTTTAACCCTCTGGATGACACCTCTCCTCTTTCAAGGGCACTCACCTTTGACTTGAAATTTCAGAAGCCAGGCGTGGTGGTAGTCTCAGTACTCAGGAGCCTGGGCAAGAAGGGGCACCATGATTTTAAAGCCAGCCTAGGCTAAGGCCACTTTGAACTACATGTTGAGACCCTATCTCTAAATAGCTTAAATAAATCATATTAAATCTCTGAATCGGTCAGTGCTTGGGAGTATCCCATATACTGAACCTTTTTTAAAAATTACATTTATTGCAGGCACAGGGGCTGGGAGTTTGATCCCTGGGCCTGCCATACTGGCCCTGTCCTTGGGGCGCACTGAGATGGCAATTGAGACTGGGCATGGTGGCACGCACCTGGAATCCCAGCTCTTGGGAGGCTATAAACAGGTGGGTCATTACGAGTCCAATCTAGTAGTGAGACCCTGAAGATCCTGTAGACTCTTCCGTAAAATACAAAAATAAATAAAATAAAAATTACATTTATTGGCTATATAAGTCTTCAACTCATCATAAGGAATTTGTACCTGTATATATCTTGATGCTTTTTTTTTTTTTCTGATTCTCTTCCCCTCAACTCTTCTCTTTATTTACAAAGCTTGATCTTATTTTATCCTTCTTTTCTCATATTTTTCTTTTCTCTTCCTTTCCCCTTCCTAGTTCCCCTTTCCTTTGAACAATTTCTTCCTGTTTCACAATATCTGTTATAATTCTGGTCCTTATTTATACTTTCAATTTCTCACACCACAGAGACAACGAAATATTTACACATATTGCAATATGTGTGTCTGATTAAGAGTGTGGTCTAGGGCTGGGGAGATAGCTCCGAGGCACAAGTGCTTGCCTGGCAAGTGCAAGGTCCTGAGTTCAATCCCAAGTACCAAAGATTAAAAAAAAAAGCAAAGCAAAAAAAGTATGGTCTTGAGGTCTCCTCATTTAGCTATAAATGTCTTGAGTTTATCAACCTTTATAGCTAAGTGGTACTCCATTATATTAAAAAATTACATTTAAAAAATCTGTTTACCAGTTGGTGGACATTTGGGCTGTTACGAGCTATGCTGCTGTGAACCTGGGTGTGCATACATCACTGTGGAATGATGCTTTTAATTCTTTGGAGAAGATACCAAGAAGGGAAATAACCAGGTCAAAGAGAACCTTTAGTTCTAGTGTTTTGAGGAACCTCCACCCTGATTTCCACAGTGGTTGCACCGGCTTTCACTCCCACCAACAGTGGAGAAGGGTTCTTTTCCCTCAGTGTTCTGCCAGCATTTGTTATTGATGGATTTCTTAATATCAGTCATTCTTCCTAGAGTAAGATGGAGTCTCAGCATTGCTTTGATTTGCATCTCTTAAATGACCAGTGATGTGAACTTCAGGTGAAGAAGTACAAATGCCGTATACTGAATCTTTAATTCACTTTGTAAACACAGTTCAGACATCTGTGTGTTAAGCCTTCCATGACCTCATTCCTCCCTTCTTTGCTTTGACTGCCTTTGACTTAGATGGACAAGAAGGGACAGAAGATCCCAGGATTCACAGGAACAAACTGTATATGATAGTTATCTGCTTGCTCTCTGAGGGTCTCACACTGGGAACTCCTATTTATCTCGGGAGTCAAGGATGATGACCTTGGTTAGCTCTATCACAGCAGGGGATTTGTGCATGATTACATCCTTTTCTTCCCATCATCCTCCTGCCCCAACAGGTTGATTGAGTCCAGCCTGGGGAGCGTAGCCACAAAACTCAACTTCTTCATCCATAACCTGGCTCAGATGAAGTTCACAGGCTCTGATGACCGGCTAACTCTTTCCTTTGCCCCTCGAACACACACTCTCAAGAGCTCTGGCCGCATCTTTGATGTTTTCCTCTGCCGTCATGAGAAAATCTTCCATCCTAGCAAGGGCTATGTAAGTATCTTTCCCTCCTCTCTTGCTTCCTCCTGACTCAGCTCACTGGGGTGAGCTCTTCCCACTCACACGAGCCTCCTAGTTTGGAGCAGCTCCAGGCCACTGGCTTTCCCCATATGACCCGGGTAGAATCAGGAGAGGACCAATGGCAATTCACACCAAGTCATGGGCCCTACACAATATACACTGGAGTTTTGCTCCCAGATTCCTTCATATGCCCTCTCCACCATCCATCCTGTTCTCCACTGGAGATGCTCCTGCCCTGCCTTCTGGAAAGCTCCCCCACCTCAGTACACTTCTGTTCCCTATTACCTCCTTCACTGGGTGCATAGGGTCTCAGACACATCTAAGATTTGGACCTTTGCAGATATATGTGGTGAGGGTAAATCGAGAGAATGCTCATGAGGCCACTTACATCCAGCGGACATTTGAGGAGTTCCAGGAATTGCACAACAAGCTCCGGCTGCTCTTTCCTTCTTCTCTCTTGCCAAGGTAGTTTCCCCCTGTACTCTTTGGGGATGAGGGGAGGGATGGGGCTGGTAGGAGTTCAGGGGCACAGAGCACCCTGTGAAGATCTCCCTGCTTTACTTGGCTTGGCATTGATTTTGATGACAAGTGCTCCCTCTGCTGGCCGAACTCTCCGGGCGCCCAAGCATGTCCCCCACCCCACCCCCCAGCAGTCTTGATCTAGCCCTGGAAAGAAACTTGGGCCCATCTGTGAGAAGGAAAGCTGGCTGTGGCTAAAGAAGGGCCAGTAGTTGACTGGAAATCTTCCCAAGTATCTAGCTTATTAAAGAAATACATCAGACCTCGACATAATGGTTCCCATTTATAATGGGTTAAGGCAGAAGGATTGAAAGTTCAAGGCCAGCCTGAGAAATTTAGCAAGAGTTTGTCCCCCCAAAAACAAAAAGGGCTGGTGTGCTAGGTGTGGTGTTAGACACCTTTAATCTCAGCACTTGAAGCCAGAGGATCAACTGAGTGCAAAGTCAGCCTAAACATTATGACAAGAACTTGTCTCAAAAAGAAAAAAAAAAAAAGTGATAGTAGGGCTGAGGTACAGCTTAGTGATAAAGTACTTGCTTAGCATGTGTGACACCCTGGGTTCAATCTTCAATACTGATAGAAAAAGAGACAAGGAACCATTTTTCAAATGGATGCACAAAGTGCGGTATATGCAGCACATAAAACAGAATATTACTGAGCCCTGAAAGAGAAGGATATTGTGCCTTATAGCCACAGGAGTGAGCCCTGAAGACATTATGCTAAATGAAATAAGCTGGTCATATGACTCAGCTTCTGTGAGTTATCTAGTGGAGTCAGATGCATAGAGGCACAAGTTAGCATGATGCCTGAGGCATTACTGTTTTAATAGATGTAGAATTTCAGCTTCAAAAAATGAAAAGGATTATGGAGATGAGAGCAGGGCATGGTGGCCCACACCCGTAATCTCAGAACTCGTTAGATGGGTGCAGGACCGTCTCCATGAATTAGAGGCCAGCCTGGCCTACCTAGCAAAATCCTGTCTCAAAGCAAAGAGTTCTGGAGGTGGCTGGTGGTGATAGTTGTATAACACAGTGCATGTTCTCAACGCCTTTTAACTGTATACTGAAAAACATTAAAATGGCCAAATTTGTGTCTTGTCTATTTTTCTGCTTTTTCTTCTTTCTTTGTTTTTGGAGCACTGGACATTGAACTCAGGGCCTTTGCATGGAACTATAATCCCTACCCTTTTCATTTTTTCTTTTGAGACAGGGTCTTTCTAAGTCCTAAGTTGCCCAGTCCGGCTTTAAACTTGTTATCCTTCTTCCTTAGCCTCCCAAAGTGCTGGGATTCAGGTGTGTGCTACTGTTCCCAGTTTTTCTATCATTAAAAAAATAAGAATAATAATAACCTATTTTCCTAGTGAATTGTTACACTGATGGGAGAAACAGGAGGTTCCAAGACCTGGTCACAATTTTAAGGAGCCACAGGACTCTGCCTAACAATTGGGTTTATCTGGCCTGGGGATCTTGGATGTGTGTCAGTGTGTGGGTACAAGTGTGCAGTTGAGGGTGCCATGTGAGTAGGGGCGTGAGTGGGTGTGTGTGTGAGTATAAGCATGCAGTGTTGTGTGTGTCAGACCTGGGCACGGATGGGGAGCCAGGGAGGAGTAGAGGCAACCAACTGTCGGCAGGGAAGTTGTTGGGAAACAAGGGCCCGGCCACTGGAGACACCAAGGAGTGGCAAGGCTTATGCCTCATTTCTTTCCTCCTCCTTTGTGACCCCCTCCTCCTTCTCAGCTTTCCAAGTCGCTTTGTGATCAGCCGCTCCAGGGGTGAGGCCGTAGCTGAGCGTCGCAGGGAGGAACTGAACGGCTACATCTGGCACTTGATCCACGCAGCCCCCGAGGTGGCTGAGGTGGGTGGCTCCTATTCCCACTGTCACTGCTGCAGGGATAGGAAAGCAGGCCAGAGGGTCTGAAGTTGGTGGACCCAGGCAGCCCTTCTGCGTCTGCCAGGGGAGTGACCCTGCGGAGCATGGGTCCCTTGCCAGGCAGCACATGCAGTCACAGGCTATGTTCTTATTAGGGCAGCTGGGAGCACCCACACAGAGGCTTCCTCAGAAGGGGCCCCAACTGAGTGGAGGGAGAGTAGAAGGAGTCTTTTTTTTTCTTTTTTTTTTTTGGTAGCACTAAGAATCAAACTCAAAACCTCACACTTACCAGTCAGGTGCTACGTCACTAAGCTCTGTCCCCAACATATGTTTGTGGAGTTTTTTAGTCATGGCTGGTGGGGAGGAGCCTCTTGAAGGCAGGATCTATGAGCAGGTTGATTATATGTCCACCTAGATTTCTTTCAAATAAGTGGCATTATAATGGCCCTCACTCATATGGTTGCCAGGAATCCTGTAACTCCAGCTGGCACCTGACTCATGGCGGTGCTTCCTGTTGCCCGTTCGCACCCACTTTCATTGTTCTGTAGTAGTGCCAGTTTACATGCAGACTCGCTCCCTCTAACATTTATAGTAAGCATATGCTGAACTTTAAATAGCTGTACTATACTAGTACACTGACTCACAGTGCACTAAGCTTACCCTCTTTGTTTCTGTAACATTTTTTTTTCCATTTTTTACCATATTAATACTCAAGTGGGTATTTTCACATATTTAAGTGGGCTTTTGTTTGGTTGGTTTTGATTTCAGTCTTTTGTTTTTTGAGACAAGGTCTTGATTGGTAGTGCAGTCTGGCCTTGAACTCAGTGTAGTCAGGCTGGTGTCAACTCATAGTAACTCTCCTGCCTCAGCCTCCCAAGTGCTGGGATTATGGGTATGTGCCACCACAGCTGGTTTGTTTTTGTTCCTCGTTATTTAGGAAGTATCCTCTTGTGCAGGATTCGAGCTCTTTGTCCCCACTGGCTCAAGCACCTCTATGGGTGAGCAGGATGCATATACTGATTAGGGAGGCAGGAGTCAAAAAGAACACACTTCTCTGGACCTGAGACTGAGTTTTATTTTTTCTTTTATTTATTTGTATTTTTTTAGGGAAAGATATACTAGATCGGACTCATAGTGATCCGCCTATTTACAGCCTCCCAAGAGCTGGGATTACAGGCGCACACCACCATACCCAGTCTCAGTTTCAGTTTCAGAGTGCCCCGGGGGCAGGGCCAGCATAGCACACCAGGCATTGAACCCTTGGCCCTATTTTTTCCTTTTAAAAAATATTTTTAAAAAAATATTTTCAGTAAGAAAGCCATAAAGCATAAAGAAAAGCAATATAATTAGTATCTATGCACCTACTCTGTAAATATTTCCCCGTATTAGCTTTGAAGCTGGGCGTAGTGGTGCACGCCTGTAATCCCAGCACTTGGGAGGCTGAGGCAGGAAGATCGGTGTGAGTTTGAGACCAGCCTGGGTTACAAAAGTAAATTCAAGGCCAGCCTGACCTGCATAGCAAGACCCTGTCTCAAAAAGACAAAAAGATAAAAATAAAAATAACATAAAATATTTTCAGTAAGAAAACCATAAAGCATAAAGAAAAGCAGTATAATTAGTGACTATGCACCTACTGTGTAAATATTTCCCCATATTAGCTTTATTTATTTAGGTACTAGGAATTGAACTCAAGATGTTGTGCTTGCCAGGCAGGCACTGTTTCACTTAGCTGTATTCCTAGCTGGGTTCACTTATTTTTAATTTAAATTTATGTATTTGGTGCAGCTCACACAGCATGTGGGTGTGGTGCCGGGGATCGAACCTGGTCCTTGCGCTTGCCAAGCAGGCACTTAGACCACAGCGCTATCTCCGCAGCCCTTATTTATTTTTATGACATATTTGAAAACAAATTAGATGATATGTACCCTTACATAATAGGTGTCTCTGAAAAATAAGTGCATATATAACTATAGCATTGTTACGTCATTCAAAAGGTTGTCCATGTCCAAGGTTTCCCAGACTCTTTTTTATAGTCAGTTTGATTGCATCTTTCCCCAAATAGGACACATGTTTAGTTTTCTGTGTCCTACATCTCCTAATCTGGATCCAGCCGGCTTCCTCCTGTTGGGCTGCTATCCCACTGAAGAAGGGCCCGTGTTCTGATTCCATTCCAGTGCGACCTGGTGTACACCTTCTTCCACCCCCTGCCCCGGGACGAGAAGGCTACAGGCACCAGCCCGGCCCCCAAGTCCTCAGGTACAGTGCCTTGCCTGGGGGAGCCCTGCAGCCCCCTGGGCCTCCCAAGGCTCTCTCCTGCCCCACTCCTCCCAGTGCTCTTTCCTTGGCTGTCTCCAGTCCCTCTTATTGACTGTAGAACCTGCTTCTGCACTCAGGCTGTGCAGCTCCTTGGCCCAGCTCCCCAGAAGGTGGATACTGGATACTACACCACAACTTCCGTAAACCCCTCCCAGCTCATGTTCAGAGCCTGCTTAGGTGGAGCCCATGAGTATCAGGAACCTGACTTAGAGAGACTGGGAGAGGGGCTTCAGAATGAAAGCAGAAACCCACCTGTCACAGTCAGGGGCACCACGGGCCCATTGACCTTTCTCGGTTTCCTTCATCCCTACAGATGGCACATGGGCTCGGCCTGAGGGGAAGGTGGGCGGGGAGGTGAAGCTGTCCATCTCCTACAAAAACAACAAGCTCTTCATCATGGTGATGTACATCCGTGGCCTGGTAAGTGCACACACAGCCTCCATTTATCTATCTGTCTAGTAGGTTTGGAGTAGCCAGAGCTTCTGCTGCCCCGGTGTCAGCTGAGTAAGCACTAGGATGGATGGAGCCAGGCCTGTGCTCTGACCACACAGTTCAAGACATGGGGCCAGGCTTGTTAGCAATGGGCTCTGACAGCATCCTCCTCATGAAAGGGAAACATCAGCACCAACCTCCTAGGGTTGCCTCTGGGATTATGTGAGATACTGCATGGCAAGCACTCACTTTACTACATCATCATCATCATCATTATTATTATTATTTTTTTTTTTTTGGCAAAACCAGGGATTGAACTCAGGACCTTGCACTTGCCAGACAGGCACTTATTCCCCTGAGCTATCTCCCCAGCCCTATTCACTACATTATTATGTAGTGGTACTTATTATAAAAAAGAGAGGCCCACAGGGCTTATCACCTGATAAGGCAGTCACTTGACATCCTTTCTGCTTAATCATGCAGTGTATACTGACATTTTTGGTATAGGATGCAGGAACGTTGTGAATAGAATTTTATAGAATATAAGAGGTGACCAAAATGGTGAATGTTAAAATTTTTAAAAAATTGATTACAGTATGGAATGGGAGGGGCATAAGAGGAGAAGTAAACAGAATTATAAGATTCGCCATGTACACATGCACACTCTCCATGATGAATGTGCTCATTGTATGTTCTGAACAGGCACTACTAGAAATGTTTTCAAAATGTATTATTACAGTAAAAACCACGCTGCTACTAATTCCTCTCAAAATACTCCCCTGCACTTCAGATATACTCTTCCCACCATTCTTACCGCTTTCTGAAACAGTTCTGGAAGTCCTCTTTCATGAGTGACTTTACAAGATGTGATCAAAAGATGCAGTGAGGGACCGGCAAGATAGCTCAGTGGTCTAAAGCACCTGCTTAGGCAACTGCAGGGACTGCACTTCGATCCCCAGCACCACATGCTGCGCCAGCCCCAGCCCCACGGCAGGCTGAGCCTGCCCATTTGGTACTGCTAAGTGAAATCCAAAGGAAAGGTGGTCTTGTAAAAGCATTACAGTGAGAGCCAGCCAGATATCTCAGTGAACTAAAGCGCCTGCTTAGGCAGAGCACAGGCACGGCTTAAGTCCCTGGCGTGCTGTGCCAGCCCCGCCCCTAGGGTGCAGAGACAGGACTGAGACTGGGTGTGGTGGTATGCCTGTAATCTCAGCACTTGAGAGGCTGAAAAGAGGAGGATCACTACGAGTCTGATCTGTGTATGAGACCCTGTACTAAAATAAAATTTAAAAAAAATTACAGCGAGTACTCATGCACCTTATTCACTGGATCTGGCTGGCACCATGTGACTTCCAGCTCTTCCATAAAGCCAAAATGACCTTGAAAATTAAACATCTTCGATTCAGAACATCAGCACAGGATAGTGTAACAACAAAGACATGAAAGAGGACTCCCAGAAAGGCTTCAGAAAATGACAGGAACGATGGGATATGTATGTTCCATGTGAAGGGGTGAGATTTGGAAGGGGATTAGTGACAATGTGCCTTTTACTATAATAAAATTTTAAACTTTAAACACTCATTAGACAGCTGGGTGTGGTGGTGCATGCCTGTAGTCCCAGCACTTGGGAGGCTGAGGCAGCCTGTAAATTTGAGGCCAGTCTAGGCTACATAGTGAGTTCAGGGATGGCCTGAGCTACATAGCAAAACCCTGTCTCAAAAAATACAAAACAAAAATAGAGACAAAACATTCACTAGTGTTTTTTGGTCACGTTGCATGCTTGCCATGTACTGCACTTCTGGGTGCAGAGAGAAGTGAAATCAAATCCTGCCCTCAGGGAACACATATTCTAACTGGAAAAGGGAGAGAAGTATGCAAGCCAGATGACCAGGAAGGTGGTGGACCGCAGTAGGCAAGAAAGAAAGTAGAGAAGTGACCCAGGGTGGCAGTTTGCAGAGTAAGGAAGGAAGGCCTCGGGCCGGCGAGATGGTTCAGTGGTCTAAAGCGCCTGCGTAGGAAGGCTCAGGCAACTGCAGGGACTGCGGTTCGATCCCCGGCACCACATGCTGCGCCAGCGCCACCACCAGGGCAGGCTGAGCCAGCCACAAAATAAATAAATAAAGAAACAAACAAACACAACAAGCAAACAAATAAATAAATAAATAAAAATTAAA
>PVKN010017901.1:0-17085 GCA_004027915.1 Capromys pilorides
AGCTGCGCCGCCAACGTGGGGAGAAACGAAAGCGAGCACGTCGGGCGGGGTGAGCACGCCACCTGCAGGGCGTTCACTGGGTTGCGAGCTGTAGGTGGGACCCGTGGCGGGTGGGCGGGTCTTCCCTGGGGCGCCACCAGGTGGCGCAAGATCACTTCTAAAAACACTCCCAACCTGGCTCTGGCACACGCGCAATCCCAGCGTTTAGGAGGCTGAGACAGAAAGACTGAGTTCCAAACCAGTGTGAACCACATAGTAAGTTCAAGGCTAGCCTGAACTATGCAGTGAGGGTCACATACAAGGTCATGGGGACAACTGAAGTTAGTCCAGGGCTCAGACAGGGAGGTGGGCAGGATGGGAGAACAGAGAGAACTCCAGGCTAGTGTGAGCACAGCCAGAGATCCACTCTTTTCTGGAGCCACAGAGCCCAGGGTCTTCTCACAGAGCTCCAGGCCCAACCGTTTTTATTTTGTTACAGGATCTTGCTAAGTCACTAAGTTGCCCAGGCTGGGTTTGAACTCTTGTAATCCTGCTGTCTCAGCCTTCCAGAACTCGAAAGCCGGCTCTAGTTTCCCTGGCACCAAGCTCAATATTCCATGGACAGAAAAGCAGCCCAGCTGAGGTGTCCTCCCCAGAATCCTGGGGCACAACAGAGCAGGGGCTTTGGCTTTGTGTGTTCTGTTTTGCTATGGTGCTGGGGCTGGAGCCCAGCTCCCCCTGCACGTTATGCACTAGCTGTGCCACTGAGCTGCACCTCAGCCCCTGCTACTCTGTTTTGGGGTGGTTTGTTTAAGAACAATTGGCCCCTTGTGTGAGTAGCTCTGTGCACTGCGGTCCAGATACAAGTAATGATAATGATGGTTTTTCAGTAGTGGGGATTGAAACCAGGGCCTCTGGGCTGAGTGACACCCCTAGTTCTTTTTATTTTTTTTATTCTGTCAAGACAGAACCACCTTGCTAAATTGCCCAGGTTGGGATGGAATTTGAGACACCTTCTGCCTCAGCCTCTTGGAATGTTGGAGTGACGGATGTGCACCACCTTCAGGACAGGACTGATTTCCTGATTTATTGATTTATGTCTTTTTGAGACAGCGCCTCACTATGCAGGTCAGACTGGCCTTGAGCTCACTTTGTAGTCCAGGCTGGTCTTGAACCCAGTGATCCTCCTGCCTCTGCCTCTTGAGTGCTGGGATTAGAGGTCTGCGCCACCACACCCAGCCACGGACTGATTTACATAAGGATATCCCATTTCCCAAGTCCAGCCCAGCCCAGATGCTCCCCTTATAGCAACAGGTACCCTTTGTGTCACCTGACAAGATGTGCACTCCTCCCCCCACTTTATTTTTTTTTAATTTATTTGTTTGCTTGTTGTGTTTGTTTGTTTCTTTATTTATTCATTTTTTGTGGCTGGCTCAGCCTGCCCTGGTGGTGGCGCTGGCGCAGCATGTGGTGCTAGGGATCGAACTGCAGTCCCCGCAGTCGCCTGAACCCTTCTAAGCAGGCGCTTTAGACCACTGAACCATCTCGCCGGCCCCTCCCCCCGCTTTAATATCTCCAAAAGTGCTTGGATCTTAACAACGGTACAGTCAACCACAGTGCGTGATGGAGAGATCCATTGTGTCTCACTGTTAGCACATCCATTTGAAGAATCTCAGAAAGGATCATTACAACGGTGTGAACAACAAACATCACAACAAACTGGTGCCACGTACAACGCATGGACGTGACATTTCACTGATTATCCGAGACAAAAATAAAAATATGAATAACAGGGTAACAGCCATTGCATAACTGGCCTCAGGGATGCGGGTGGCCTCCCAGAGTGCGCTCAGAGAGAGGCATCGAGTTCTCTCAAGCCAAACAGCCTGCGCGGGTCTGGCCGTGCTGCAAGGCCTCAGACACCTGGTGGGGCTGGGTGGGCGCACAGGCGGCGCAATTCGGCTTGGGGGGCTCCAGGGCCGGAGGGTGTAGATCCATTGGGCGGACGCTGGCGCCTTGGGGCGCACGCGCATGCGCGGCGGAAGGCCTGGCGAAAGTGGGAGCCCAGGAAAGCGTAGAGCAGCGGGTTCAGCGCGGAGTTGCTGTAGGACATGCAATGGGCCCAGGTCTTGAGCGCATACGCGGCGTAGCTGCGCGGGTGCCACGCGCCGGCTGGGCCCAGGGCCTGCAACACCAGGAACAGCTGGATGGGACCCCAGCAGGTGGCGAAGAGCAGGACCACGGCTGCCACCAGCCGGGACACCTTGGCGCGCACGGCACCAGCACGCTGGGTCAGCAGCCGTCCCTGGGCAGAGAGGAGCTGGTCGGAGGGAAGGGCGGGGCCAGGCCCTCGCTGTCCCGCCCCCTCCCGCGCCTTTCCAAACTCTGCCCGGCCCTGCTGGGCCGCAGACCTGGAAGGTGCGGTCG
Source organism: Capromys pilorides (assembly GCA_004027915.1). Taxonomy (NCBI): domain Eukaryota; kingdom Metazoa; phylum Chordata; class Mammalia; order Rodentia; family Capromyidae; genus Capromys; species Capromys pilorides. The sequence continues at coordinate 2,407 of PVKN010017901.1, forward strand.
GTAGTCGTAGGCTGCACGGCGGCACGGCCCAGGTGGCGCAGCATGGCCCCGTAGCAGGCGCAGGTGGCGATGAGCGGCAGCAGGTAGAGCGCGAGCAAGTTGTAGAGGGCGAAGGCGCGCTCCAGGGCGTGGCTGGGGAAGGCCTCGCTGCAGTAGGTCCTCGGCCCCGGGGAGAGGCGGTGCAGCGCGAGCACCGGCGCAGACAGGGTCGCCGAGCCTAGGCCGCGGGCCAGGACGAAGACGACGCCGGGAGTGGAAGTCAGGGCCTTTGTCCTGAGCTACCTTCCCGTGCCTTTCATTTTATTTTAGGACAGGGTCTCCCCGAACGGCCCAGGTTGGGCTCTCACTCGAGATCCTCCGGCCTCACCTTCCCAGAGTCCTGGTAGGACAGGCGTGAGCCTCCATAGGGAAACCTCAGGCACCTGTTTTCCACATGCCCGCCTGAGGCCAGGGAGGGAGCAACGCAGGGCTCCTAGATCTACCCCCTGTTCCTCCCGCGGGCCCCTGAGCGGCACTCACCCACCCAGATGCCCAGGCTGACGGCCAGAGCCAGGCGCGGCGTGCGGCGGTGCAGGGCGCGCAGCGGGAACACGGTCACATACCAGCGGTCCACGCTCATGGCGGTCAGGGTGGCGCACGTAGCCTGCACAGAGACCTGGAGAGATGGGGAGGAGGCCCAATACCCCCCGCACGCTCCGGTGGGACCACTCAGGCACACAGACCATGTGGGGGAAGGAACAGGGGCTCACCTTATCTGCACCACCTACTGCGGGCCCATCCCCACGCCCGCGCAGGTGCTTGGGAGCGGACTCGGCCCGCCCAGCAGACCCAGCCCCGCGCCGCTTCCCTCCCAGAGCGCGCACCTGCTGAATGTAGTTGACGAACTTGCACATGAAGTCGCCTAGCACCCAGGTGGGCAGCGGGTACAGCAGGGCCGTGAAAGGGACGCAGCACAGCAGGAAGATTACGTCGGTGGCCGCCAGGTTGGCTGCAGGGGCGGAGGCGGAGGTGGGTGTGGGGCCCAGCCGCCCTGGCCCCAGGCTCGCCTCGGCGCGTGACTGCACCCCCGCGGGCGGCCGGCTGGAGAAGTTGGCGCGCCCTCCACGCAATAGCACGGAATTCTTAGGCACCCTGATAGAATTACCCTCCACCCCAGCAGTGCGGAAGGTGGAACCCGCGCTCACCACCAAGCCACAGCCCCTGCCCTGGCACTGAGCACTATTCTCCACCTGAGCCTCAAACTGGGGACAGCAGCCGAGCACGGTAGTGCACGCCTGTGAGGCCAGCACTGGGGAGGCTCCAGTGGGAGGATCACTGTGAGTAGATCCTATCTTTAAAAAAGTGTATGTGGGGGGCTGGCCAGCTAGCTTGGTGGATTGAAGCGCTTGCTTAGCAGCCAGGGTCTGATCCCTGGTGTGCCCTGCCGGCCTGCCCTGGGGGCACCCTGAGAGGGCCATTGAGACTGGATGTGGCGGCATGCACTGTGATCCCAGCGCTTGGGAGGCTGAAAACCGGAGGATCACTACGAGTCTGATTTGTGTAGCAAGACTCTACTAAGTACATAAATTTTTTTTAAAAAAGTGTGTGAGGGTTGTGGAGCCCCTGCATCACCACAGAGGGAACAGCACACAGAGGCCCCAGGCAGAGATCAAAGCTGTCCCACCACCCCGTGGGCCAGCGGGAGTTTGAGCCACAGAACAATTTTACGATAGGACTTCCTCCTGTGGATGAAGGTCGCCTGGGCAACCGTCACCTCCCCCCCCCTTTTTTTTGGGGGGGGGGCAGGACTGGGGTTCAAACTCATGACCTTGTACTTGCCAGGCAGGCACTTGTGCCATGGGGCTATCTCCCCAGCCCCTCTCCTTTTTCTTAGGACAGAGTTTTTCTGTGTAGATCAAGCTGGCCTGGAACTCACAGCAATCCTCCTGCCTCAGCCTCCCAAGTGCTTTTACAGATGTGCACCACTATGCCCGGCTCTTCTTTCTTTTATAATAGAATTCAAACTCTGGGCCCTGCCTAGCCAGCAGGGGCTGCGCACGGAGCTACATTCAGGGATTTGCCTTGCTCCCTCCCCACAACGGCACCGGAGATAGAGCCCAAAACTTTTGCACATTTCCCGCAGCTCTGTATTTTTTTTTATTCTGAGACAGTCTCACTAAATTGCCCAGGCTGCGCTCAAACGTGTGATCTAATTGCCTCCGCCTTCCAGAGTGCTGGGTGACCGCAGCGCGCCGCTATGCTTCCCTCTTTGCTTGTAGCGAATGCGGCCAGCCGGCAACTGAACGGCAGCGCTGGGGGCTGTGGCCTCCAGTCTAAAGAGGCACTGGGGAGCCCAGCAGGAGAGACCTGGGCACAGGGCGCCTCGGGTCCCTGGGCTCTCACGGCGCCCGGCACTCACCGATGTAGAAGTTGCTCACCGTCCGCATCTGCTTCTGCCGGCAGATGACAAAGATGACGAGCGAATTCCCGGTCAGCCCGAGCAACATCAGCGTGGCGAAGAACAGCGGCACCAGCCAGGCGTCCAGCGGTAGCGGCGCGGAGCCCGGGCCGTCCCAGCCGTTGGCGCCACAGCCTGGGCAGCCCGACGCGTTGGCGAGCGCCCCCCAGGACGCGTTGGGCCCCCGCGTGGCTGCGGCGCGCATGGCCTCGCCGCGCTGCTCTTTCTGCACGCCGCTCGCCTGGATCGCGCCCCGCGACGTCCGAGGGGACTGAGGGGGACGCGCTGGCAGCTCCGCGGCAGGATGCTGCGCGGTGCGACGGGGCTGGACCGCTCCTCTGACCCAGCGCGGCGCCCCGCTTTTATACCGCGCGCCCCGCCTCCCGGCCGCTGTCCGACTGCGGCGCTGCGCGCTCGCCCCCACACCTGCCGCGTGCGCTCGGCCAGGGAAGCGGCGTGTGGGTGGGTGTGGGGAGACGGGGGTGAGGAGAGGCCAGAAGGAGCTGGGGAATGGAGACCCACGCAGGATCCCGCGGCGACCGACCTTGCGGGGGAGCCGGACCGTTGTCCCAGGACCAGGGGAGCCGAGGACGGTTCTGGGCGGGTGAGGAACCGCTCAGATCTGGCTTTTTATTTTTATATTTTGGTGAAGCCAAGGATGAAAGTTAGGATGTCCTGCATGCTTGGCGAACGATCCCCACTGAGCTGCACTCTCATTTTGTCCCAAAATAAGGCACCTTTATTTTTTTTTTCGATTTCATTTTTTTAAATGTTTAATAAGAAATAACAATACGATAGTTTCAAAACACGTTATTAGTGCATTCATTATAATTGATACATTGACTATTGTTGTAAGGCACCTTTAAGACAAACTGGCCGCAAACTCTGGATCCACCTGCCTCTGTTCCTAGAGGCTGCAATTTCAGGTGCGCCCCGCCGCTCCCTGCTCACATCTGGCTGGTTTCTTCCTCAGTGTGCAAGCGGGCGACCTGGGGACTGCCTGGCTGAGCGCTGCAGAGCGCTCCGGGGATTCTCACGCCTGGCTGCAGGAACCAGGCGGAAGACCATTCAGAAAGGGGCAACCTCGACTCCACACCCCCACGCCTGGAAGGATAGCCCAGAAAATCACCCCAAAGAGACCTCCTGTACACATGCCTGTCATCCCAGCACTTGGGAGGCTGAGGCAGGAGGATCGTCGCAAGCTTGAGGCCAGCGTGGGCTACAAAGTGAGCTCAAAGCCAGTCTCAACTGCAACGTGCGACTTTGTCTCAAAAAGATAAGAAAAGAAAGAAAAAGGAAACTAGAGGAGAGGCGAGATGTGAGCTCTGGAATTAAGCGCGGAGTCTTTTTTACCTGCATTTACCGAGCTCTGACGTGAGCCAGAGTCTGGGGACCAAACATCCCTAGCTGTACTTCCCATCCTTGCCGCGAGGGGGTGCACTCACCTCCCTATTTTCCATGGATTTCTTTCTCTTGCCAGTTATCCACGTGGGTCTCACAGCCCTATGCTTTCTGGGGTCCATCACCAGCTTCTTTTCTTTCCCCCTCCTTGCTCTTTATTTGCTAAAACACTGGGCCCTTTTGATCTTGCACTAAACCCAGGCAAGTCGGTTAAATCAGTTCTAATCCCCGCAGTTCTCTCTGGGCTGAAGAATTGATTTAAGAATCTATCACAAGGCGATCCCATCTCACTCCAGAAAGAATGGCTATCAAGAAGCCAACCAGGGCCGGCGAGATGGTTCAGTGGTCTAAAGCGCCTGCTTAGGAGGGCTCAGGCAACTGCGGGGACTGCAGTTCGATCCCCGGCTCCACATGCTGCGCCAGCGCCACCACCAGGGCAGGCTGAGCCAGCCACAAAATGAATAAATAAAGAAACAAACAAGCACAAGAAAACAAATAAATAAATTAAAAAAAAAAAAAAAAGCCAACCAATGACAAATGCTGCTGGGGCCTGGAGGAGGAGAAAGGAGGCCTTCTCCACTGTTGGTGGGAGTTCAGAGTGGTGTAACTCCTGTGGAAATCAGTGTGGCGATTCCTCAAGGAACTAGGACTAGAGGTTGGGGAGAGAGCTCAGTAGAATAAGCACCTGCCTGGCAAGTGCAAAGTACTGAGTTCAATTCCTGGTACTGCAAAAGAAAGAACAGAAAAGAAACTAGGGCTAGAGATCCCATTCCACCCAGCCATTCCTCTGCTGGGCATCTTCCCAGAATTAGAAGCTTCACACCACGTGATGTATGAACACCCACGTTTATAGTGGCACAGTTTGCCACAGCCAAGTCTTGGAAACAGCCCAGAGGCCCATCAACTGGTGAATGGATCAAATTTTTTTTTTTTAAATTTACTGCAGGTGGATTTTTTTTTTTCCTCTTTATCTTGCCATACAGAAGATGGGTGAGTTTGAGACATTCCTAGGTAAATGGATGCATCCTCAAGCCATAATCCTAACTGTAATAAATAGGACCCACCGTAAACACTGCATTGTTTCTCTGGTATGAGAAACTTAAAGTGTAAAGATATTGTGAAATAGGAAGGACGTGTTCAAATGGGAAGAGGAGCAAGAAAGGAGAGAAGAGAGAGAGAAAGAATGAGGAAAAATGGGAACAAAGCTTTTGTAAATGGGGAGGGGGAGGGGCTGTAGGGAGGGGAGGAGCTTGGGAAACAATCAAGTTATATCACATACAAGCACAAATTCTCTATGCTGAGAATAATTATTACGAGTATCTAAAAAGTACCAATAGGGGCCCTGTGTCCCCAGCACCACAGGTCGTGCCGGCCTCGTCCCTGGGCAAGCTGAGCCGGCCACCACACCAGGCACGGTGCTGGAAGCCATGCACACCTGTGATCCCAGCGCTGGGGAGGCTGAAAACGGGAGGATCACTATGAGTCCGAGCTGTGTAGTGAGACTCTGTGTCAAATACGTTTTTTAAAAAAAGTACCAATAGAATCTGATTGATGGGGCTGGGGAGATAGCTCAAGGGCATAAGTGCCTGCCTGGCAAGTGCAAGGTCCTGAGTTGGATCCCCGGCTCTGAAAAAAAAAAAAAATCTGGGCCGGCGAGATGGTTCAGTGGTCTAAAGCTCCTGCTTAGGAGGGCTCAGGCAACTGCGGGGACTGCAGTTCGATCCCCGGCACCACATGCTGCGCCAGCGCCACCACCAGGGCAGGCTGAGCGAGCCACAAAATGAATAAATAAAGAAACAAACACAACAAGCAAACAAATAAATAAATAAATAAATTAAAAAAAAAAAATCTGATAGAAAAAAAGGGATTTCACAGCAAGCCTGGAGTAGTGGTGCACCTCTGCCATCATGACACTCAACGACCGTGAGTTCGAGGCCAGCCTCCTGTCTCAAAACAAAAACCAAACCAAAACAAACCTAGCTCAGGGAACCAGTTCACCGGGATTTCCGTGTGCCCGGGCCTTTGCACAGACTCTGGGCCTGCCAAACCTCATAGCCGCACCCCAGTGGAGGAGGAGGCCATCTCCACTGAATCAGTTGGGTGGCTCACGCATATTTATTGAATGAATAGTAAACGAAGGAGGGTGGAAAGGTGGGACGGTGGGGTAACGTCATCCTGAGTTTTTGTCGTTTTATTTTTGTGACAGAGTCTCGGGCCGATCTTGAGCTCGGAAAGCAGCTCCAACTCGAGGCGCGCGTCCTGCCTCTGCCCTTCAAGGCTGGGATAACAGGCGCGGCCACTGAGCCCACGCGTCCCGGCTCCAGGGCCCAGGAAACGGAGGCTGATCTCGCGGTCGCGGCTGCTCTCGGCCCCCGGGGTGGAGGGAGGGCAGCGGCCCGCCGCCTCGACGGAGACCGTGGGCGGCCCCGACCGCTCGGCCCCTCTCCGCACTTTCTGGGGATCCGGCCGCTGTCCCCGCCCCGCGCGGCTCCGCCCCCTCCGTCACTTCCTGCCCGCGGTGTTGGCCCGCGGCGGCTCCGAGCGCGGCCCGGCGATGGTCGCGCTGGAAAACCCTGAGGGCGGCGCGGAGGAGGCGGCCGGGGGCGCCCCGGACGCGCGGCGGAGGCTGTGAGCGCGGCTGCGGGCGGGGGGCACGGGCTCCCCCTCTCCAGAGCTCCGAGACCCTCCTCTCCTTCCCTTCCCGAGCTCCGGCTCCCCTCTTTTCTCTTCCCCTCCCCTGCTCCTCTCCTTCCTCCCGGGGTTCCCTATCTCCGTCTCTCCTCTTTCCTGCGCCCCCAGATTTAGGGCAGGGTGCCCCCTGCCTCCCAGGAACTCCCCGGAAATGCCCCGGGGAGAATTTCACTTCCCCAGGCTCGGTGACCATCTGTGCCCGCTGGGTCTGCGCCAGTGTCTGTAGCCAAGGGCGCCGGGCAACCCCCAGGCTGCCCCTGCCCCGGCTCGGCGGCCCCGGGCTCGCTTGGCTCGGTTCCCTGCGCCCCGCGGATGTTGGAGGCGACCGCTCCTGCGTCCCGCGAGCCGCGCTCTGCTTGCACTTCGGGTGTGATGCCAGATTTAGTGGGGAGGGGTCTTCGTCTCCGGCCGAGAGAGCCGCACTGTCCTGAGAGGACTCCCCAGGGGTTCTGAGGGGCTTCCGGCGTATGGGGTCCCCCTGTGTTTGGAGATGATACTTGTAGAGGAGGAGGGGTCGCTCTGGAGTCCTTTTCTTTCTTTCTTTCTTTCTTTTTTTTATGTTTTTTTGGGACAGGTTCTCGCTTTGCATTTCAGGCTGGTCTTTTTCTTGTGTATGTGGGACCTGGGTTCGAACTCATGACCTTGAACTTGCCAGGCAGGCACTTGTGCCACGGAGTTATCTCCCTGGCCCCTCAGGCTGGTCTTGAACTCGCTCTGTAGTCTAGACTACAAACTCGAACTCAACAGCATTCCTCCTGCCTTAGCCTTCCAAGTGCTGTGATTACACACATGTACCATCAACCTGGCTCTGAGGTCCATTTCTGTCTCCTATAGAGGGTTCTATGGGATCTAGGCCAATTGTTTGGCCCCGCGACTCAGTTTCCCATCTGTAAAATGGGACTTCATTGGTAACTGCTTCTGAGTAGCTGGAACCACCAAGGACCCAGCTTAGGTGTCCAGGGGACAGGAACATCCATTTTTATTGTTTATTTTCTCCACACTGGAGATGGATCCCAGGGTCTTCATATTGAGTTACATCTCCACCCCACACCACCTGGTTTATTGAGGCAGGGTCTCACTGTGTAGTTGTGCAGCCCAGTGCTGGTATGACAGGTGTGCCACTGTGCCTAGTGGGAACCTCCATTCTTAGTCTTAACTGTTTTTTTCTTTTGAGATAGAATCTCTTCGTGTGGTTCAGGCTGATCTTGAACTACTGCTCCAAGCTGACCTTGAGCTTGTTGTAGCAACCCTCCTGCTTCAGCCTCCCAATTGCTGAGATGCAAGTGTGCATCACCCCACCTGGCTCATTCTTAGGTGTGTTTTTTTGTTTGTTTGTTTGTTTTTGTTTCTGTTTTTTTTTTTTTTTTTGTATTTTAGGGAAGGGTCTACAGGGTGTTCAGGGTCTCACTACTAGATCGGACTGGTAGTGATCCGCCTGCGTACAGCCTCCCAAGAGCTGGGATTACAGGTGTGTGTCACCATGGCACAGCAGGCCCAGGGATCAGACCCTGGGTCCCTGGGCCTGCTTGCAGGTGCTTTAATCCGCTGAGCTATTTGTTATGTTTGTTTGTTTCTTTCTTTGGTGGAACCGGGGTTCAAACTCACGACCTTGCACTTGCCAGGCAGGCCCTTGTGCGCCGGAGCTATCTCCCTGGCCCCTAGCAGATTTGTTATTGCTTTGTTGCTACACAGACAGGGTCTTGTTACCGCAGAAGGTGGCTCAGACTGGGCTGGAACTTGAGATCCTCTTTCCTCAGGCTCTTAGAGAGCTGGAAAGACAGGTGTTGGCCCTCTGGGCTAGTTTGTATCTGAAAAGCAGGTGGGGACAGTAGGTGTGGCAGCGTGTGACTTCTGTCCCTGCCGAGGTGTCTGGCAATCATTTCCTCATTACTGTGCTATCCGAGCTGTCCCGGCAGGTGGCCGCCCCTCTCCTCTGCCTTGGGCGGGGGCTGGGAGGCTGGGAGCTGCTGTCCCCCAGGGGCCACACCTGCTGAGTCACAAGCCTGTTTCCTGCTGGGGAAACACTGTAGGTTCCTCTTGTCCCTGGGGGTGCAGGAGAGGGGTTTGGTTTTGTTTTGTTTTTCAGGCACCAGAGATTGAACCCAGTGTCTCACATTGACCTCCATTACCAGCCCTTTCAAAATTCCTTTTTCTTTTTATCAGGAATTGAACTAAGGACTTTGCACTTGCCAGGCAGGAACTGTGCTGCTGAGCTATAGCCCCAGCTAAAATGTTTTAATTTTTTTAAACTTTATTTATTTACGTTATGGCAGGCTCAACCTGCTCTGGGAGTGGGGCTGGTGCAGCAGGTGGTGCCAGGGGTCCAACCGTGGTCCCTGTGGTTGCCTAGACCCCTGAGCTCTCTCTCTGGCCCCTGAAATGTTTTATTTATTTTTTTTATTTTATTTATTTATTTATTTGTTTGCTTGTTGTGTTTGTTTGTTTCTTTATTTATTCATTTTGTGGCTGGCTCAGCCTGCCCTGGTGGTGGCGCTGCGCAGCATGTGGTGCCGGGGATCGAACCGCAGTCCCCGCAGTCGCCTGAGCCCTCCTAAGCAGGCGCTTTAGACCACTGAACCATCTCGCCGGCCCCTGAAATGTTTTATTTTGAGACAAGAGTCTCACTCAGTCACTTAAGTTGCCCAGGTTGGGTTTGAACTTAAGGATCTTCCTTCCTACCTCCGTCTCCCAGGGTGCTCTTGCCCGGGCAGCGGCTGGCAGAGGGTCCCATCTCTCAGCCCACAGGGCCTGCTTTCCTCACTCACGCTCTGATTCAGGCCCCCTCACCCCTGTCCTCGAGATTTTCTCTGGGTGGCAGAACCCCGGGGTGTAAGCGTCTCCTTCCTGCTTCCCTCCTGCAGCCTTGGACACCCCCTTTGGTTCTGTTTTCCTGTCTGTCAAGTGTCCTTCTTGGATGCTGTGCAAAGTTCTGAGCTAGTCCTGTAAACAGTCATTCTGTTAAGTCACTCAAGAAATGATAGATGGTGAGCCCTCAGGCAGGGGGCTGTGTGACTGGGGATCCGCGGGTCTGGGGGGTCTGGAGGTGGGGAAAGTGGCTCCGGGTAAACAGGAAGTCAGTGGCCCCACTGGCTCAGTGCCAACCACGAAAGCAGGAAGACTGCTCGGGGTGGGGCCCCGTGGGCAGGTGACATTGGGACAGAGACCGAGGAGCCCGAGAAAGGTGCTGGGAGCAGGTTTAGTTAAGCCTTCGGTACCCGCAGGGGAGGCCTGCTGGGTGTCGCCTGAGGGAGTTCAGGTGACTCGGGTCCACGGTGGCTACAGGCTCCCACCTTCGCGTGTGATACTGTAGGGCCCAGGCCTGCTTCCCATGGCAGCCAGGGGCGCAGCCTGAGCTCCGGATGTAGGCCCTTCTTATCATCCCCAACCAGCCGTGGGCATAGGGAGGGTTCATCAGCGGGGCAGCCCAGTGTCACTGGCCAGTTTTCAAGCACCCAGTGGATGCCACCATGCCCAAGACACGATTTGCAGCGCCTGCCCCTGCAACTGTGGGGCTCCGGGGAGTGACTTTGCATCTGGGTTCACTGACCTGTGTCATGACATCAACAGAACAGTGTTTGCCTCCTCAAGGGACAGTAGTAGGTGACAGGGGATGAGCCCAACATGGAGGAAGCACCCAGTGCAGGTGATCAGGCCCGGTAAGTGTGGGAGTGAGCTTCCCATCCCAGGAGGAAAGCAAGCAGGGTGAGCTTTAAATTTTTTTTTATCTTTTTGAGACAGGGACTCGTTATGAAGTTCAGGCTGGCCTTGAGCTCGCTTTGTAGCCCAGGTTGGTCTTGAACTTGCAAGAGTCCTTCTGCCTCAGTCTCTCAGCACAACTGCTGGGATCACAGGTGCATGCTACCATGTCTGACTAAAAAATGGAGAAACTTGCTGAGGTCTCTTTATAAATGTGGAGACTCCACTCACGCTGGGCTCATGCCAGACTCTTCTGTGTATCTTGCTTCAAGTGCCCTGGAATTTCATGTTTCCATTCCTACAGGGAGGCCGGGCGTCCATCTGTCTTTAATTTGTGTCTTGGACACTCAGTGCTAGAGCACTTTGGGTGGATTTTTTCCCCCAGGCCTTGGAATCATGGGATTTTATCTATTTTTTTGTTTTGAGAACTGACCAGTAGTTGTGTTTTAATTTTTTGCAGTACTAGGGATTGAATCCAGGCACACTCTACCATGGAGCCACACCTCTAGCCCCTCTTACTTTATTTATTTTGTGAGGACTGGGCTTTGAACTCACAACCTTGCACTTGCCAGGCAGGCACTTATGCCATGGAGCTATCTCCCCAGCCCTTCTAGCCTCTTTTGATTTTTTTTTTAATTTTATTTATTTATTTATTTGTTTGCTTGTTGTGTGTGTTTGTTTCTTTATTTATTCATTTCGTGGCTGGCTCAGCCTGCCCTGGTGGTGGCGCTGGCGCAGCATGTGGAGCCGGGGATCGAACTGCAGTCCCCGCAGTTGCCTGAGCCCTCCTAAGCAGGCGCTTTAGACCACTGAACCATCTCGCCGGCCCCTTTTTTTAAATTTTGAGAAAAGATCTCTGTAAGTAGCTCAGGCGAGGCTCTAGCTTGGGATCCTCCTGCCTCAGCCTCTTGTGTAGCTAGGATGACCGATGGGAGCCGCCGCACCCAGCTTCCAGATGGAAGGGTTTCTGAGGCTTGGGCCATCCAGCCCGCTGTGCTTGTCCTTCCTGTAAAGTTTCTGTCCAGGTGCCGCCTCCCCCACACAGCCTGGGTGGCCACTGTGCCCCCGGTGCTCTGGGAGTCCGCTAATCCGTGGCCACCACTTAGCACCTGTTCCAGGAGGGGCAATTAGCTGAGGATTAGTTTTGCTCCCTGTGGCATCAGCTGCTTGGCTCTTCCTGGTGCAGCCTTCTGAGCATCAGGGTCTGAGTTTCAGGGGGCCTCAGGGCCCTGAGAGGGAGTGCGGGGCTGGGGAGTGGGGGTGTGAGTCCCTGCTTTGGTGTCCTGATACCCCGAGGAGCTGGGGTTCGAGTCCTAGTGGGCGTGGGCCTCTCAGGCTGCTAAGCCTCAGTTCACCAGGCAGTCACCTCCCCTGTATCTGCCTCCCGGGTGCCAGGAGGAGAGGGCAAAGTGAGATTTTAGGGGCCTGTGGTTCCACCCATGGAGGGGCTAAGCGCCTCGTTCCTGGTGGAAACCGAGCCGGCAGCCCTGCTTGTCTCGGCCCACAGGCCCCTCCAGGGCTGCCTGCCCGCCCTAGCCGCCTCCCAAGTGAAGCGACTCGCAGCTTCCAGACGGAAGCAGCACTTCATCAGCCAGGCCGTGCGAAACTCAGACCTGGTGCCCAGGGCCAAGGGTCGGAAGAGCCTCCAGCGGCTGGAGAACAGTAAGCAGGGCTGCGGGGCACCTCTTGAACAGCAGCGGTGTGCATGTTGGCACAGGATCAGGGAGCAGGCAACAAAGCCAGCAGACTTCCCCCACTCCATCAAAGCTGAGGCAGTGTCCTCTTTGAGCACTGGAACTGGGTTTTAAGGGATGTGTAGGAGTTCAACAGAGCTGGGAGAAGCAGATGGAGCTGTGGAGGCTGCATAGCTCCTGCGTGTCTTCATCTAGCCCAGTACCTCCTGACCCTGCTGGAGACGGATGGGGGACCACCTGGTCTAGAGGATGGAGACCTGACGCCTGCGGCACCGGGCATCTTCGCAGAGGCCTGCAGCAATGCCACCTACATGGAGGTAAGGCTGTGCCCCGCGTCGGCCGCACCGGGTGGGGGCGCGGGCTAGAGCCCTGCCCCTCCGCGGCAGTCTCGCCCACTTCCTGGGCTCCCAGAGTCTGTCTAGAGTACAGCCACGTACTCGGGGGCCTCTGTGGTCACCACCTGCCTCTTGCAGATATGGAACGACTTCATGAACCGCTCTGGGGAGGAGCAGGAGCGGGTGCTGCGCTACCTGGAGGATGAGGGGCAGAGCAAGGCCCGGAAGAGGGGCCCTGGCCGCGGGGAGGACCGCAGGAGAGGTGGGCCTGGGGGCAGGGTTGTAGACCGGCTGGGCTGGGTGGGTGGGAGGAGCCATGTGGGCGGAGTCAACGCACTGGCTGGATGTGGGTGTGAGTAAAGGTATGGCTCCGGTGGGAGGAGCTTTAGGGTGGAGCCTGGCAGGGGTGGGGCTCGGCGGTGGGCAGGGCCTGGCAGGCAGCCCAAAGCTGTTCCTGGCTCCTTGCAGAGGACCCAGCCTACACACCTAGCGAGTGCTTCCAGCGCATCAGCCGGCGCCTGCGGTCGGTGCTCAAGCGGGGCCGCATCCCCATGGTAAGCGCCTGCCTTCCCACCAAGTGCTATTTTTTCTTCGCCACGCATTTTCCACGCTTTGGGGATCGGAGACAGGTTGAAGGGAAACCGATTATCTAGGGCGGGTTGCATGATGGGAAACAATGCCATACAGAATAATGTGCAGAACCCACAGCTAGGAAATAGCTGTCCTTCAGAATTGAAAGTATAGGGATAATGGAAATGGGCAGTGCAGGATACGTAGGAGTTCGCTAGGCTGAGGGAACAAGCTCGACATGGCATGGACACGTCTAAGTGCCTGGTACCCTTGGAAGCAGCCACAGATAGAATGAGTCATGGTGACCCATTTGGACCCAGGGCTTTGGGTTCCAGAGGCTGCCCCAGGCACGGGAGGACCTGGCCAGCCTGCAAGTTCCCACAGTGGCCTGATGTGTGGGGCGTCTCTTCCACAGGAGACTCTGGAGACCTGGGAGGAGCGGCTGTCAAGGTTCTTCTCCGTGTCTCCTCAGGCCGTGTACACGGCTCTGTTGGACAACAGGTAGTGGGCGTGGAGGGCGCCTCAAGCTCCCCTTCCCTCACGCTTCTGCCTGGCCGCTCACCCCCTCCCCTCTGCAGCTTCGAGCGGCTGTTGCTGCACGCCGTGTGCCAGTACATGGACCTTATCTCAGCCAGTAAGTGTGGGGCCCGCTGGTGCTGGGGGCGGGCGGCCAGGTCCTGGGGTAGCCTCTTCCCAAGGGGCAATGTGGAGGGAGGCGTGACATCGGGGCTTGACAGCAGTTGGGTGTGACGGTGCTGTCATCCCAGCCCTCTGGGAGGCTGAAGCAGGAGGGTCCCAAGGTGAAGGCCGGTGGGGACAGGTTAGCAGCTTAGCAGTTCCCTGTCTGAAAGGACAGAAGGGGGTTGGGGGTGGAGTTCAGGGCCAAGGCCTTGGGTTCTATCTCCAGCACTACAAAAACCAACAAATGAATCAGGAGTGGCCAGTGTGCCCCGCTGGGGCCAGACACCCCCTGTTTTGCATCTCTAGCACTTGGACTGGGGACCCCAGTGGTGATGACTTGGAGACAGGAAGTGGGCCTGCACTGTCGGATTTTCATAGCTATAAGGTCCCTGTTCCGGGGCCTGTGTCCCATGTGCCCCGTGTCCCCACCTTTCTGGAGGGAGGGGACCATCTTAGGATCCTCCTAGGCCCTTGCTAGCCTGGAGCACTCCTGTGGTCCCAGCTTCCCACACCTGCCTCTGCGGTCTGCCTGGAGTTGCCCGGGAGACAGTTGCCATGGCAACCTGGAGCTGGTTGCTCCCATGCCCAGCTTCCAGCAGCGCCTACACCTGCCTTTGTTCCTGCAGCCTGAGCTGGTGGGGGAGGGGCGGCTCCCAGGGGTCAGACTTTCGCCTGGACCCTTGGGCAGGTCGGTCCACTCAGGACCTCGACGCTTCAGTCCCTTCTGCAGGGCCCGGGCAGAGGCGGGGAGACCCAGGAGAGAGGCCGGACCCTTGGCCTCAGCTCGCTTTGCCTCAGTGTCCCCGCCTGCCCGAGGCGCTGAGGGGAAAGGAGATGCCCACGTTCCTTCCCTCCCCTCCCTCCCCGCGTGTCCCGCCCACAGGTGCCGACCTGGAGGGCCGGCGGCAGATGAAGGTGAGCAACCGTCACCTGGACTTCCTGCCGCCCGGGCTGCTGCTCTCCGCCTACTTGGAGCAGCGCAGCTGACGGCGGGCGCCCAGACCCGGCCGGCCTCCGGTGCCGGCTGCTGAGGCACGTCGGCTGTGTCTAGACTTCATTCTTGGAAACCGGCTTTCCTTCAGGGTGGCTCTTTCTCACTCTTGTCCCTGCCCCGCCCAGCTCTTCGAGATCAACCCTGGAGACAGGGACCGCCTTGACTGTCCTCGCCTCCTGG
>PVKN010017902.1:0-17491 GCA_004027915.1 Capromys pilorides
TCCTCCTCCTTCTCCTCACCTGTCTCCTGCAGTCTGTCAGGACTCAGTTGACTATCACTTACTCTGATAACACTTCCTTGACCCTGCAACCTGAAGAGTGCACCCTGTATTTTACTGTGGTGGTGCTTATCAGCCCACTTTCTGTTTGTCAACAAAAGAGTTGGGCCTATGTACTTGGAGTTCATGGAGAATGCAGCAGCTAATGCCTAGTGCTTCTAGAAACGTCCCAAACTGAGAGGGGTCTGGAGCTTCCACTTGAGGCTGAGAGAGAAGAGGACTTTAGTGAGAGCAGGGACTGTTCTTCAGAGTTCGGGTGGGACAAAGATGCAAGGTTTTTCCTGGGACCAAGAGGACTCTGAGGAAGGAACCTGGGCTGTGTTGGGGTGTCAGTCCAAAGGCACTGCTCAGCATGCAGAGATGAAAGCCTAGGGATCTTAGAATGGAGAGTTAAGAGTATGACTGCAAGTAGTTAACAAATCATAGCATCTCTTGTTCCAGACAGAGAAAACAGAGCTGCACAGGGGTCTCTGAAAGCCTCACACACAGAGAAAAGAAAACAGTAAGCCACTGCCAGAGCTTAACCCAAGACCTCATAGCTACAAATGGGTTAAGACCCTGAATCCAGAACACAAGGTCATAAGGACAAGATCAAGGCAGGTGTATGGCAAGGGAAGGGTGACAGAGAGACTTCAAGGTAGGAGCAAGGTTTCCTGGAGGAGCAGGTGGGGTCTGGGTGCTACAAACAGCATGGCTCCTAGTACCTAACACTCTTCGTGGTAGAAAACTCACCTTTCCCCCAAGGGAGCACCCAGCTAACCTCATCTCCTCTGATTCTTCAACCCACCAGGGGAACTAAAGAGTTCCTTTGCAAAACAAATCTCCCAGCGTTGCGCTGGGGGGCGGAGGGGTGTCTATCAAAGAAGCAGCTCCCAGGTCTCTTTTCATTGAGTGCCCTGTGCGCGGCTCCGCCAGGATGCCTGCGTCAGTCTCAGCGTGGAGGCTGCGCCAGGATTGCGGATGAAGTGGAAACAAACAGAACTGAACCTTGTGCCTGGCGGAGCAGACTCAGCCCGACCCAACCCGCCTCCGGGGTGCTTCTGCCACCCACCCGAGGTTCGTAGCAGAAGCTGTGAGGGCTGCACAGCCCGAGTGTGAGCCGGTCGTCGTCGTCCCCCAACCCCCTACCCCGTACGGGGAGCAGGCTCCAGCCCCAGCTCCACGCCACCCTATGGGCAGAGGCCCGCGCTGGCCCCAGGGGGAGCAGAGACATAACGTGCCGAAAGAGGCCGGCTAGGCCCACAGCTTCACGCGATGCTCCCGCCCTGTCCGCTGCTGCTGCTGCTGCTGCTGCTGCTGCTGCTGGTGCACTCCGCACGGGCTGCCGAGCATCCAGAGGGCCAGGCCGATGCACACAGCCCGGGGGCAGCCCTGACGACCCCCAATGCCTCACACTTCTTCTGGGGCAACTCCACCTTTTCAGATTGGCAGAACTTCGTGGGCCAATGGCGCTCCAGGGCGGAGTCCCAGAAACCCACAGCCAAAGCCCTGCTTGTGGTGGCTTACTCCTTCATCATGGTCTCTCTCTTCGGCAACGTCCTGATCTGTTATGTCATCTTCAAGAACCAGAGAATGCACCCGGCCACCAGCCTCTTCATTGCCAACCTGGCGGTGGCGGACGTCGTGAATACCTTGCTCAACACTCCTTTCACCCTGGTAATGGTCTGGCTGCGACCTCCAACGCACCCCTGTCCCCTCCCATTTTTGCCCTCACCCGACCCCATCCCTACTCCTCCTTCCCATCTCTGTTGCCTCTGTTGCTGTCCTTTCTATTTTCCCTGTTGTCACTCATCTCTTAATTTCTCATGTCTCAACTCTAGTTGTTCTTGTCTGTTTCTTTCTTGCTCCCCTCCCCGTATATGTACGTGTTTTCTGTAGCAGCCACAACCCCCAGCCCGTCCCCCATCTCTCATTCCCTTCCTCTCTCTTCTTTATCTTTTCTGACTGGCCTTACTTTCTAAGCAAGAGCTTCTGCAGCTACAGCACTGAATCAATGATCTAAGAATCAGCAGCCCCCTGTGGGTGACTGGTCATTTGCTATTCAATCTCACTGGAATAGGCTTTTTCAACCACTGAAATGTTAGCAGAGTTTATTAGGATGTGGACTCTCACTGAAGTGCAGCCTCTGGAACTCCTTTCCCCACTCATTCATGCCACTTTGTGTTACAACTTAAACAGCAAACAATTGCTAATAGGTAGGGGAGCCTAAGTGCTCTTTCCCAGACTGCTTGTGTAAGATGCCTTTTTCCTCTCTGGCTTGAATGAGGTTGTGTGTGAGGTCCCTGCTGCAGAGAAGAGTGTGAGGTGGACCTGGGCAGCTGAGGGCAGGTCTGCAACACTGCACAGGGTGGTGTGTGGCTTCCTCCCCAGGGGCTGGATGCCCAGGACTGGTGCCATTTCGGTACCTTGGTGACAGATGTGTACTTCTCATGGATGAATTGGAGGTGTGAGGATGGTGACCAAAGAATCGTAATGCAGTTGTGCAGCATGTTTCTATAACCTGAACTGTATTTTTCAATTTAGTGAATATCTTTATTTCATGTTACTGCAGAAACAAATTTTGTCTCTGCATCTTTTTTCTCCCCCCAACACACACACACACACACACACACACACACACACACACACACACACACAGAATCCATCTACCTGCCTGTGTGGCTGTCCTTCCAAACCTCACATCTCCAAGATATCTTACATTCTTTTTCTATTCTTTCCTATGAGAACATTAATCACATTCTGCGGAAAAGGAAACTAAGACATAGAGAGGCTTCCTGACTAGTAATAGGTACAGCTAAGAAGAGAACTACATCTCCTAACTCAGGTCCAGAGGTCTGTCCAGGAGACACCCATGGGAGTGGGTGACTTTCTAGCCCATGTTCACCTTCCATTGCTCCAGATCATGGATTTCTCCTGTTCTCCTTCCAACCTACATCTATTGATGGCCATTTTGAATTGTCTGGGCACTAACCAAGGTCAAAGGGACTTCCAGATCAGACCTGTTCTGCTCCCTTGATGCAAAAGCAAGCAGATCCCTTGCAGTCCTTGACTGTACTTGGTGCCTTCTTTGATTTCTGACCTGAGAATGGACAGTGCTGGGGTATAGTTGGGCCACCTAGGATGGGAACTGGAAAGGCCCTAGGCACGGCCTTGGTGCTTCTTCCCAGAGCCAGACTGCAGGGATGGACCTGCCCCCTGACAAAAGAGGGTAAAGGAGAATGCAGATTGGGTCTCAGCTGGCTATAATTTCGAGTTGTAAACCTTGCCCCAGGACATCCCCCCCACAACCCACCCAGTATGAGCCCAAGAAGTTTCACTTTGAACCAGACCTATGGAACTGCCCAATCCAGACTCCTCCGAGTTTACAAAGTGCTGGCCATGAGGAAGAAGGAGAGGTGGGGTTGGTTTTCTAACCCCTGAGCCTGCTCAGCATGGGCTTGGAAGTTAGTAGTTCACAAGTCCCTCTCTCCCTGGTCTACCTTCCGAGCTACTTCACATACCACAGTCAGCATAAAGCCCAGCTCTGATCATTGACAGAACAGCAAACAAGAGGCATACATGGAACACAGTAGAACCTGGAAGAGGAAAGCTTTTATTTTTACCCTCCAGGGTTCTGGGTGAGGGTCAAAGGAGATTTGCAAAGATCCTGATATTTCAATGGGGCCTGAGTGAGTAGTGACTTCCCAGGTAGAGATGAATTCTCAGTGTAGCCAAGGGGCTGCAATAACCAAAGACAAAGAGGCCTCTGAGTTCATGATGTGCTGAAGGAGCACTGAGTGGCTCACTTTGGCTGATGCAGAGACAGAGGCACAACAGATAGGTGGGCAGGAGAAGACAGGCTAGCCAGGGAGGCCCGGGTCAGGTTTGTGTAGCATGGATGTTCCAGAGGCTCTGCTTGTGTCCTGAGAGCATGATAATGTTCAGAAAGAAGCTGGAAAGAACTTGATTTTTTGCTTAAGAAACACACTTCCAGCAGTGTGCAGGCTGAATTACAAGGGATCAAGACTGGAGAACAGGGAAAGCTGCTAGGCCTTGAACTGAAGAAGAGGAAATGGGTTTGAAATCTGAGATTCGGATTTGGTCATTATGTGGAGAGATGCAGGTATAGCTCTTGAATATTTTTGAACTGTTTGAAAGCCTTACCTGGCTCTCCCTGAATCCCCATCCCTGCCTCAAGGAAGGAAAACCTGCAATCTAATGTCATCAGTTCATGAACCTGGCAGATCTGTCTCCATGCTCATGCACACACTGCAGCCAAATCAACTCACTCTTCATTTCCCTAACAGAATCTGAAATTTGTGATCCAACACCGATAATTTTTATTCAGAGGTCCACATGTACAAATCCTTTATCATCTCAAATGTGCTCTGTATTGTCACAGTGGCAGTTTACAAGGCCACCTTCTTTATATGTACCCTATCAAACATGATCTTTCATGAGAACCCTGTGCAAAGGTAGCTCTCTTTTACAGATGAGCATAGTGAGGCTCAGAGGGCTCATGTACCCTGCCCAAGGTGACAGTGTAAAGGGCAAAAACTCGGCTGCAAATCTCTAGCCCAAACTTCTTCTTTTGGGATGACTTTCCCCATTTCTACCTCTGTCACCACTCTTTCTCTGCCCTCCCCAGCCACTGACTCATTGTCCTCTGTCTGAGTAGCACTGCCTACTTTTGTCTTTCAATAAAGTTGCCTGCATGCCTCTCAGTCTAGGTTGGAAGTCCTTGATCAGAATCAGGCTTAATCTCTCTTGGGCGTGAGACATTAAAATGTTACTACGTTACTCACAGGAATTGCTCAAGTACCAAGTGAGTGAGCAAAAGCCCAGGATGATATGACATGACTAAGATGGCTCCTCAGCCCAGCTGTCCCCATTCTAATCTACACCTCTTGTGTTACTTTTGACTCTTTGCTGAGATGAAATACTCAGCAATCACAAGATAAGGGAGGAAAGATTTGTTTAGCTCATAGTTTGTTGAGGTTTCAGTCTATAAATCAGCTGGATCTATAGCAGGTAGCTCATAGAAGAGGAGCAACAGAGTTTATAGTGGCAAAGACAGCAAAAGCAACAGGGGGACAGGAGGAGAGAGAGAGAGAGAGGACAAGTCTTTTCTGTCCCTTATATTATATGCATGCTACCCACCCTAGGGTAGAGGCAGCATTTATACTCTTAATCCCAGCACCCTTAATCCCAGCATTGCACCATGAATCAGTCACATACTCTTGATCCTGCTACCTCCTAAAAAGCCCCTTCTAGAAAGGCATGAGGCTCTTGGGGGGACATCTAGACCCAAACCAAAACACCTCTCTCAATTCCTGAGTCTCCTTCCCAGATTAAGAGTTGCAAAGTTAGCTTATCTTAAATTTCCTTGGATAGCCCCCACACTGTAGTGTGACTTTTCAGACATATCTCCTTACTTGTCAGATGTAGCTCTCTGAGATCAAAAAGGAATTTTATTATTACACATAAAATACTGTTATGGTTTGTGTGTAGTTGTCCTCCCAAAGCGTCATGCAGTGATGGGGCAGGGACTTCTAGGGTTTGAGACTAACTCATGATCCACTAGGATTATGTGTTTTAGTATTGCTGGGATTATGGATCTTAGTACTGCTGGAATTATGGGTGTGTACCTTCCCCAGCCTGGGGCAATAGCCTAAATGTATTATAAGAGAGACAAAGAAACAGACTCTCAGTTACTGTTGTTGGCCAGTTGCTGTTGTTGTCCTGTTGTGTTGTTGCTATTCTGCTGCCCTGAATTGGATGCTCTCCACCCTGTGGCATTCACAAGTGGAGCCAGCTGAATATGGACTGAAACCTCTAGTAACTGTGAGCTGAATAAACCTTTCTTTCCTTCATTTTGGATATCAAGTATTTGTCCCAGCAATGAGAGAAGAGTAACTGAGACAAATACCTACTACTGATTTCTAACCATAGCCTTCTAACAACTTTCCAGATATCTTTTTTACTTTTTTCAAACTTTATACCAAGCCTACAAGGTAGAAATTTTAAAGCTAGTTCACTTTTGCAAATGAGGAAGCTGAGGTTCAGAGTTATATGTATTGCCTAAGGTTGTACAGCAATAAGCTATTAGAGTGAGAAAATCCAACTCCAAACAAAGCTCATGTCCTACGAAATCTCTTCTAATGTGTAAGGGTCTTAAAAATAGGGTCAAGGTATGCTTAAATGAAAAATGAAATAAGAATGAGAATGCTGGAGAAAATCACATGTGACCCACAACTAGCACTGTAGAGGGAAAGAAAGGAGGAGCTGGGGGGCTGGAGAGGCCTCCTGAGGGTCTGCTCCTCATAGACAGATCATCTGGGCTTGGAGGGTCAGAGTCCAGGCCCATCTGTCTTCTAGCCTCCATCTGCTGGTCTCCAGGTCCGTTTTGTGAACAGCACATGGGTGTTTGGGAAAGGCATGTGCCACGTCAGCCGCTTTGCCCAGTACTGCTGCCTGCATGTCTCAGTGCTGACACTGACAGCCATTGCTGTGGACCACCACCAGGTGAGGACAGCTATGCCCAGCACTTTCTTTCCCCCTCTGGCTGTGCTTTTTTGGAATCTGTAGGAAATACTCTCAAGAGAGTGTTTTAGGACCTGTGATGTAGCTCAGGTACAGTGTCTGCCTGGCAAGCACAAGGCCCAGAGCTCAATTCCTGATACAAAAGAAAAGAAACAATAGTATCAGCCTAATTTTCAATGAGTGCTTTTGTGTTCTTATTGATCAATGAGCATGTAAACTAAGGATATCAAACCCTTTGACCTCCTTGTTGCAAAAAGTTGTTTCTAATTGGTTGTTTGGAGAAGATTCACTGATTTTATTTTTCTGCCTCAGAAATTGATAAACTTGTTTTCTAGAAGCAAACCTGGAAAACCACAGATGAAGAGTACAGGTAATAATTGCAGGTCAGAGATAAGGCTCTTGAGTAGGAGATGGGTGTTTACTGTTCCAACATTTTGAGGAGAAAAGCAAGCCAAGATGTCCAAATGGCAGAGCCAAGGATCAAGAGAGACAAGGTAAATGGTACTGAAGCGAAGACATCAAAAGCTCATGGGTGGTGGGAACCCAAAGAGGGCCCAAGGGTGACCATTGTGGAAGGGATGACTCCATGCCAGGTGCTTCACCTGTGCTGACTCATTGTACCTGTATCTTATGCTTAGAATATGCTAAACCAAGGAGAAGAGGCTCAGGAGAGTATGTGCATAGCTTCACCAAGATCATGTGACTGCAAGTGAGGAGGCTAGAAGTAACACTTAGGTCTGTCTGGCTCCAACCTCATGCAGTGATTGCTAGACTGCAGTGCTGAGAAGACTCAAAGGGACCTACACCACCATATCATCAGCACAGAGGGAGATGAGATTTTTCCTTGTAGCACCAAGAGGCAGGGGATAAAGACCAACGGATAGGGAACCTCAAAGATGCAGACACAAAAGTGTAGATGATGTGAGCAATAATTTTCTAATAGAAATGTCCGAAGATACAAAGCTATCTGTCTGAGAGGTGGCAAGTTTCATCACCACGTAAGCTAAGGTTGGATGACAAGTTGATAGGAATGTTTTTTGAAGAGATTCATACATATGATAAGCTATTGGAGTACATAAACTTTGTAATCATTTAGCCCCAAAATGATTTTATTTTATAAAAATCAGCTGTTCATATATTTATTATAGGAAACTTCACAACAAAATGTGAAGATCTGAAAACAATATTTCTTTTTTTTCTTAATCTCCTCTACTTCAATAAGGGATCTGAGTTAGTTTTACATGGCCTACTTTTAACCGTGTTTAACACAGCTAAAGAGAGTGGAGCCATGAGGATTGATGTTATTCACGTTGACTATGTTGTTGTGATATATACTCAAATGTAGTAGAGCCTTGCCCCAAAGCCAGTGGAGTCCCTGAGCAGGGCTTGGGGTCTCTGGCCCATACTGCCACTTCCCCTTGAAGCCTGAGTACAGCAGTAGGAAGGACAAGAATGGCAAAGACCACAGTGGAGATGTGTTGGCCAACTTCGAAACCTCTGCAATCCTCCCGTAAGGCTGTGCGAATATCAGGAGGAAGAATCTTGAGAACATATCCAGGATGTCACTTGTGGCAGAATGGCATTCTGAAGCTCTCACACCATGGATGCACCTATCCCCAAATGCTTTTTTTCAAGTAGTAATAATTATCATCTTACATTGAGGGTGCTCTAAAATTCCCGGGTCTTTAAGCCTTTCAGAAGAACTGACCAACATGCAGTAGCAACTCCAAGATGCATTTCGTAGGAAGCCAGAAACACTGTCTTAATTGTAAGTACAGGAAAGGTAAGCCCTATGAAATTTTAGTGGCAGCTTTCAGAAATGGTCTTGAGAGCTCTTGAATAAGTCTCAATGTTGCTTTCCATTGGTGATGAGAGTTTGCTCTTTGTGTCAACTCACCTCAGCCTCTTCACAGAGCCTTTCTGTGTCACAAGATTGCAGAGTCATGTGAAGATGGGGTGGTAAGGGGGTGCAGGCTGAGCAGGAAGTCTTCCTTAGCCCCTCCTACTGCAGCAAGAGACTTGTGAAGGCCAGGAGGCTGAGCCCAGGTAGCTCCATTCTCTTTTCTACCCTGGATGTGTTCGATGTGTAGGGTAGGACTCTCCATTATTCAAGAGCACTGCAATGAACAGAAAGGATGTTAATTAACTTTATGAATTGTCCCTGCCTCCCATGACCCATGAATTGTGTCATCAGAATTCTTATTTGTTTCAGTCTTTGGGTTTTTGTTTTGTTTTGTTTCATTTGTTTGTGAGAGGGTCTCGCTATGTGTCTCTGTCTTCTTCAACTAATGATGCAGTCTGCTTGATTTCCAGATCATTATGCATCTGCTGAAACCCCGGATTTCAATGACAAAGGGCGTCATCTATGTTGCTGTAATCTGGATCATGGCTACGTTCTTTTCACTCCCTCATGCTATCTACCAGAAGTTGTTTACTTTCAAGTACAGGTGAGAGGAATTTGTAAGAGCAGCCTGGGACTCAAGAGGAACTTCCCAGTCCCTGCCTTTTCTCAGTTGACTGGGACCCTAGCAAAGAATGGTAGGAGCCCCAAGTCTGGCCAGATCTACAATTTCCTGAGTTATGAGTGTCTACCTTGCTGAACCCCTTACCCTTCTCCCGTTCTGCTGAGCCCTAGCCATGCTCATTATCTGCATTTTTCTGCTCTTTTTCTTTTTTCAGCTTAACAATTTCTGTTTGCTTGTACTTTTGGTTTATCTGAAAGGAAAAGATAGTTTCTGCCACCAGTGGGCAGTTGCTCACACAGACTGTGGTGGCAATCCAAATGAGCAAGGTCTAAACTAACACCTGACTTAGAAACAAAATATCCAGGTATGTTTGTGCTAGAGGGAAGACTGTCTGTCTCCCCTACCTCTCATTCAGGTTTTTTATCATGTGCTCTCACCAAATGAGAATTGTTTTCATTTAAACACTTACTTTTGAAACAGCCCAGTTCAGTAATGTCTAAATCTCTCTAGACTATAAGTTTAGAAAGAGCTGGCTGCATTTCAGATCTGCTACCTCAGTGATTCCAACACCTGGACTAGCTTCTCTGTGAAAAAAAAACCCTAAATCTACATTTACTGAATGAGAGAACCAAGGAAGGATTGTAGAGTGGTTTTAAACATTTTACAGTTGTTTTAAGTGAGGTTCTTTACAAACCAGTCCTGTGATGAAGATAGGTACACATAGAAGTAGTTTGTTAATGCTACAAGCCCAGTAGTGATTGGTGAAGGGGTAGGGTGGTGAGGCAGGGCAGGATGGCACGGGGCAGAGACCACCCTGGGCTTGCTTTCAAGGCTAGCACAGGAGTTCTGGAGCAATCTACTCAGCAGAGGAGCTGGGCTTTTCACAACTCCTGGTAGTTACCTGCTCCAGGCACTGCTAGGCGCTTTTGGCTCTGGGAGAATTTGTGGGCAGGGCTGTAGTTCTAGGAACCTGAATTACCAATGCTAGCCAGCTGTGGGAGCCGGTTCTGTGACTGGTCAGGGATCCCTGGGGATTGAAGACAGTGTACTGCCAGTGTCTGGTATGGTCACCACATGCTGCATTCTAGCACACATGCTTGTGACATGCTTCTGTGACAAAGCAGTGTCAAGAGAAACAGGCTCAGCAAGCTGATTTCATCTAGCTTTTAAAACTTCCCTCCACAAATCCTAGGATGCTGGAATGAATCACACAACCAGTCCTTCAATATGTAGTCTGCCTGTCTGCCTTTACCCATTGAAGATTTCTTTTTTCTAACAAAAACAAAGGATTTTTTTCTTCCTTTGTTATTGATGGTCACCAACTTCACATGAAGACCAAGATACATTCTGTATGAAACAGATCCTTGTTAATGAGTGGCTGAAGGAATAGAAAGTCAGTGCCATGGGAAAATCTAATATTTCCTCAGAGATGAGTCTTACTGGGCCAGCCATACAGCCAAGCAGACTAAAGGGGACTGGGTTTTGATCCCCAGTGTGCCATGCCAGCCCTCCCCCAGGGAACACTGAGATGGCAACAGAGACTGGGAGTGGTGGCACATGCTACAATCCCAGCACTTGGGAGGCTAAAAACAAGAGGATCATTACAAGTCCAATCTGTATAGTGAGACCCTTTAGACCCTGTACTAAAATGCATAAAGAAAAAAAGATGAGTCTTTTGTGTTCAGAGTAGAAAACCTTACTACTGTTGTATTCATTCAACAACTATCTTTATATTTCTAGTGTGGGCAGGAACCATGCAAGGGTAAGATGATTCAGAGAGGTTCAGGTGTCTATCTTATCTTTCAGGACTTCCTAGAATTGTGGGAAAACAGAAATTTGATCAGATTATTAGGTGACAGCTTCAGAAGCACAGTAAGAGACAGAGGTACCTGAGCCTACCAGAGGGCAAAACCACTCCTTCTTGGGATCAGGCTTTTCCACACACATATCTCTTCCCTGTTCCACTCTTTCTCTCACCCTCCTCCCTCCCCTCAGTGAGGACATCATGCGTTCCTTGTGCCTACCAGACTTCCCCGAGCCAGCTGACCTTTTTTGGAAGTACTTGGACCTGACCACCTTCATCCTGCTTTATATCCTTCCACTCCTCATCATCTCTGTGGCCTATGCCCAAGTGGCCAAGAAGTTGTGGCTGTGCAACATGATTGGCGATGTGACCACAGAGCAGTACCTTGCCCTACGGTGCAAGAAGAAGACGACCATCAAGATGCTGATGCTGGTGGTGGTCCTCTTTGCCCTCTGCTGGTTCCCTCTCAACTGCTATGTCCTCCTCCTCTCTAGCAAGGTCATCCACACTAACAACGCTCTCTACTTTGCCTTCCACTGGTTTGCTATGAGTAGCACCTGCCACAATCCTTTTATCTACTGCTGGCTCAATGAGAACTTTAGGATTGAGCTGAAGGCATTGCTGAGCATGTGCCAAAGGCCACTCAAGACTCAGGAGAATAGGCGACCCTCCCTAGTCCCTGCCTTCAGGGTGGCTTGGACAGAAAAGAGCAATGGTCAGAGGGCTAAGCTCTTGCCTTGCTCCCAGCTCCCAGCTCCCAGGAGGAGGACATAGCAGTTGAGAGGGAACCAGCAGAGGGCAAAGAGGACCACCACCAGCATCAGCATCTTGATGGTCGTCTTCTTCTTGCACCATAGGGCAAGGTACTGCTCTGTGGTCACATCGCCAATCATGTTGCACAGCCACAACTTCTTGGCCACTTGGGCATAGGCTCTGTCTGGAAAGACAGACCTGTTGTCTGTGGAGCCTATTGTAGCCATGAGTTAGAGGAGGTGAGAAAGAGCCACCACCTGGGATTTGTCTCCAGCTGAGACTGGAAAACAACCTGTCCTCCAACCCAGGATCTATACAGGCTAGAAACAAACCCCTGCAGAGCAGTAGGCTCTTGGGAGATGCCCAACCTCTCAGCTTCATTCACTGTGAAAACTAAAATGCAACTACCAATAGGCACCTGTTCATAAATTCCTACTTGGAAGTTGCTGTGAGCCATAGAACCCTGGATTCTTGAGCAAAAGAACCAAGGGCAGCCCTCTCTCAAGCACCTCCAGCTGCTTGGCAGCTGTCTCTAGCTTTTCCTGCTGCCCACTGAGCAGCTAGATGACACCTGAGTCACTGGGGGTGTGGCTGACTCTCAAGCACAGAGCTCTGTTGAAAACAGGTTCACTGTTAAGTGAGATGTTAGTAACTCAGAGTGGACACAGAGGTTTCTCTGTGTTGCCTTCCAAAGTCACTGGAGCCAAGATAAACAAGTCACAAGTCTCTAATGATCTGGCCCTACACAAGACATGAAAGAATCAATTTAGTCTCCTTACAAAGAGAAATTATTACTACTTTGAGACATGCAAAAAAGTACACTAAAGAAATTAAAATCACCCCCTTATCTCATTGACTTGTGATAACTTCTTTTAACATGATATGGATGCAGTTGCAGGTTTTTCCTTTGCTTGTGTTTGTGTGCGTGTGTGTGTGTGTGTGTGTGTGTGTGTGTGTACTCACTAATTTTAAAGTTCTGAACTACACTTTTCCATTTAAGCTGTAACTATCAGCAAGAAACAGGGATGGCTGAATATTTCTGAATCCTGTGAGGCGTAGCATCTGGCACAGGTAGTGAGGAAGAGGCAAGAGAGGAACCCAAGGTGAAGAGTTCCACTGAGTAGTCAGAACCAGCTCAGCAGTGGTGGACAGAGCCTGGGTGAAGTCTCTGCCTTCCAATGGAGGCCATGAGGACGATCCAGGGAACACAAGTCAGCCATGGGATATGACTCCTTTTTTCCTGCAACAACACAAAAACAAGAGGGGGTGGAACACCGTTCTGTGTTCACAAGAGATGAGAAAGCAGGCTTTCCAATGTGCTGGAAATAATTGTGCTTAAGTACCACATCTGCCCAAGCTGTTTAGATAGGCCATTTCTCCATCTTATCTGAGTAATAAGAAAATTTTTTCCTCACCAGTTCCTGAAGGAAGACTCACTCTTAGCAGCACCTAGGTGATTCACATGTCACTCCCAAAAATCTATG
This sequence comes from Capromys pilorides, assembly GCA_004027915.1. Classification (NCBI taxonomy): domain Eukaryota; kingdom Metazoa; phylum Chordata; class Mammalia; order Rodentia; family Capromyidae; genus Capromys; species Capromys pilorides. Next base: position 13,086 of record PVKN010017902.1, read on the forward strand.
AATTCTTAAAAGAACTCTTTTTTCTTAAGGGCCCACTTGCCAGAGAAATCTAATTCCCAAGTCTGTTTTGATCACTTCCCATCTGGTCCTGAGTGACTCACAGTGTCATCCAGAGACGGACATTTTAAGCAGAGAAGAGCTCAGTTTCTCAGACTAGAACAGTTGTGATCATTGTGCTGGGCTATCTCCCTTCAGGACCTGGAGAGATCTGGAAAGCAAAGCATTCTTCTGTAGCTGAACAGGAATCTAACGTTGAGGGCAGAAGGAGTTTTTACAATATTCACTTAGACCTCTTGGTTGCTAGTTGAAGTGGAGCTTGGTTACACTGTCTACTTCTCTTTAACAAATAATAGGAATTCCTTACACTAGTCTGTTAGAGGTTATTAGAAAGCTTTCAAGATAGAAAAAAAATTAACTTACCTACTGAATTGTAAGTTAAAAGAAATTTCCTTCATGGGGCAGAAAGCATTGCTCAGTCCAACGGGATTCCCAAATTGGGTTTTCAGGCCAAATGGCTCGTGTGCCTACCCTTGTTGTCTTTGTGATGTCAAGAAGTAGCTATTACTTTCATCTTAATGCTGTCATAGAAACTGTATAAACCAGAAATGAAAACAGCAGCAGGGATGCCACAAGTGTATTCTGTCCTGGGACTCAGAGGGAAAGATTCTGTCTCTTTACATGAGTTTGTCCATAAATTCTGCCAACTCACAGTGGAAGCCCTCAGGTCTGGGTCTCCAGCTGGTACCCATCTGTCACCTTCTACATGATCCTGGTGTAATTCACAGCAAAAAATGATTTGTGGTTGTGAATGTGAAATTTGTAAAACTGAAATTTTTCCAATGTACTGTAAAAAATGCCTTGCTGACAATTGTTCCACTCTCAATAAAAGATCTTTTGGGTGTGTGAACTGTACCTGTTGGACTTGTGACTGTGTCACCATTGAGACTTCCAGTGGGGTCAGTGTGGACTACTTGAAAGGAGTATGGAGATTATCTGCCTAGAGCCTGAATTTTGAATGATGAAGTTGGCTCATGAAGAGGGTAGATAACCAACTAAGAAACCTCTGTGTCCTTATCCAGAACCTTTCCCCGGACTTGCTGCCAAGTCCTCTCTTCTGCAATGACGCACCCCTTCTGCATGTTTGAACCCTGAGCTCCATCTGTTTCTCAGTAACTCAGGAGGAAGCTAAGCTGCCACTGGAGCCTGAAGAGCCATTTGTCACTTTCAGTATGTGATGGTGTATAGGGAGCCCTTTCTGGTCCTTGTGTCAGTCTAGGAAGCTTATATTTGTAATCCCATGGATAAATTACTGGAGTCCATCAAGTTAATTCCAATCTACCACTTCCAGTGCAACCCACTGCGAGAATAAAGGCCCTAAGGCATATTTATAGTTATGAGGAGCCAAGGGGACCTAAGTCCAGTGATGGAAATGGCTATCCAGAATAAAGGCCTTGACCCAGGGCCAAACCCAGATTTTATTCAGTCATGAAGGAGGAATGGCTTGAGGATGAATGACTGAGAATTGAGGAATTGAGGAAGTAGGTGAGTACTGTGAACTGGACTAGGTAAGAGGCCTGCATTTACTTCTTCATATGCAGAGAGAAGGATATGCTGAAAAATAATTTACATTATACTTTTGAGATAGCATCAAATGTTTTCAGGTCTGTTACTTCAGCTCTGAAGTGTGATCTTTCAAACCCCAGGAAGTCATAGGCTCTGCCTCCAGGGTAGGTCCCAGCCAATAGTGTGGAGCATTGGAGCTTGGTCCTGTCTCAACCTTGCTCATATTAAAGATCAGCAGGTGTGGCATCTCAGAGAAACACATGTGCCATCTTCAAAGACTACCAACACCACTTTGGCTAGACCAGTGTGCATTGCTTAGAGCCAATTGAAGTGATAGGGAAAAATCCTAGCTAGGCCTGTACATATGAAAATAGGGTCAAGCACAGCTAAAATGGAGACAGTTGCTCTTTCATGGAAAATCGCTCAGGTTGTCCTCCACAGTGATGGTCATCAGCTTCCCTGTGTCTTCCACGATTTCTGCTGTATTAATCTGAACTCCAGAAGGTAGGCTGGGTGGGACTCCACTGTGCACCTAATTACACTGCCAGCTAGAGCATCTGTTAAAATCCACTTTAAAGAATTTCACAAGCAGTTGTAAATAGCTGATTGTGGAGGAAGACTTGAAAGAAAAACGAAAGGCAAATGAGACAAAAAAAAAACACAAGATCTGGTGGTGCTCTCTGTGTACCACACTGTGCTGAGTGAGTTGTCACCTTGCTCGCCCTAACAACAGTCCTCCTGGGGACTGCCTACATCATTGTTTCTGATGTTTAGATGAGGTGACTGAGGCTCAGCAAACTTAGATGTCTTGACAAAAAATCACACATCTTGTCTTTGTTATGCTTCTCTTGTTGTCTGGGACAAATACCTGATGCTCAAAATGAGGGAAGGAAAGGCTTATTTAGCTCTCAGTTACTGGAGGTTTCAGTCCATATTTAGCTGGCTCCAAGGCAAGAGAGACATATGGCAGAAAATAATCTTTAATGGTGGTTGGCAAAGAGCAAGAGTGCAGGGAGAGTTAGCTGCAGCTCAAGCAGCTAACTTCTCTTCCTTCCTTACATTGAAATGGAAATCACCTGCCCCAGGGCAAATGCAGCTCCCATTTTTACAATAATCAATTACAAATTCCAGAAGCTGCCACATGACTGCATGAGGCTTTGAGGAGACACCTATGCACAAACTGTAACATATCTAAATCGGAAAAATATTACCTTTTCAGATCAGATTCTGAAAAAGTGCAGAAAAGAATCTTACTATAAAAGAATCCAGGATTCTCCAATTTTTTTGGTTATGAAATATATATATATATATATATATATATATATATATATATATATATCATTGTCCTACTATTCAGTGCTGGACTTACGTATCTTGGACAATGCTTGACTAAGTGAGCCCCTAAAGGCCTTGCAGCTCTGTGACCAAAGGATCTGTGGTTCCAGTTCAGGCAGAATTGTGTGGCTGCCTTGTGATCTCAGTTCTTCTTAGAACTGTGCTCAAACCAGCTTCTAAGTGACTCCTCCATGCTCCTTCCCACGTGGCTGGTCATGGTAGGTTGCCAAGGCAAAGATGCATCCTATAGTTAACCTGGGCTTCAAAATCCTCAGCACCAATGCAAATCAGCTAAACCTTTATTATTCCCAAGCCTCTGGTGATGAGAGCCCTTCAGGGTATCTAGGGTCAGAGAGGAATTGGATGGTCTTGAAAAGGACCTTGCTTACTATGCAGTCTGAAGAGGTTAGACACCTGTTGCCAGCTTCCTGCTGCTGTGAAGGCTGATCACTAGCATCTTCCTTCAGAATCTCTACGCACCCATTTCCTGCCAATTCTCTTTCATTTCAAGGAACAGTTAGAGAAGGGGGAAAAAGTAAATATATGCAATGTTAAGTGCATTTAGAAAAATGAAACAAACAAAAAACAATAATAACTTAGTGTCCAAAAACCAGGGCCCAGTCTTCACCTTTGCAAGGTCTTATAAATTGTGCTGGAGAGAATAAGCTCTTTACTGCTTCATGGGAACCAAGTGCTTGGGTTCAGCCACTTCATCTCCACTCATGCTTCTAGGACAGCTGGGATCCTGACTTCATATTGGTCACAAAGTTAAGAGGCTCAACTTAAATATGAGAGAAGGAAAGGAGTCATGAGTATGGGTTTAGTATATTCATTGTCACTGGCAGGAGAGAAGGGTTAAAGGTTTGTGTGAGACTAGGTGTAGACCACAGGATTTGATATAAAAGTTTTAGCTCTTATTTTGGACATGAGATCATGCATGATGATTTAGGTTGCAAGTAACTAATCAAACCAGATAACTAAAAGATTAGTTTTATGCATGGACCAACCCTAAGATTGTCATCAACTAAGGATTATAACTAAAGCAATGTTTATCCCTATAGTCTATAAACCAATCAAAACAATGTCAATGAAAATGGAAACCTAACCACCTAAGCCTTTGCTTTTCTTCCCTTCCAATCAAGTCATGTCTGCATCTGTATTCTTAAAACTTGCAAACAGAGTTCACTGCCAAGATAATCAGGACATGGTAAGTATTTGTGCTTTTCAAAACAACCTTGTTTTTCTGGAGTAAAAGCTTTCCTGTTTGTTTCTTTACTCAGTTTTCGAGATCACTCTCTTTAATTTTTCCTCAATTTTCAGAGTTTGACCCTGGGTGCATCCATCATGTGTTCTGCCAGCCCCTCTATTGCACCCCACAGAATTCTGCATGACTCTATCCTGGGTTGGTTGCTCCACTTGTAAATGGCCACTCTGCTAGGACTTTTCTGTCACCTTTTGCGAGATTAGATATATATATATTTTATAGAGCTTGGTCTTCCTCTTTTGGG
>PVKN010017903.1:0-17095 GCA_004027915.1 Capromys pilorides
CTAGACATAAACCATAACACACACACACACACACACACACACACACACACACACACACTCACATGCATGGACACAAGCACACAATCTTGAAGATGTACTCTAGAAACTTGGTAATTCTGTGGTTTATATATAATAAGCTCCTGTTAAGAAATTTGGGTGGGGTTGGTTGGGTTTCTTTTTTTCTTTTTTTGTGATACTGGGGATTAAACTCAGGGCTATGAGCTTACCAGGCAGGTGCTTATGTTACTGAGCTATATCCCTGGCCCTCATACTTTAGTTAATTGTTTTAAAAAGGAAAAGTGAATATTGGGTAATTATATTTGTCAAATATGACATAGCCAGATGACCAATTTTCAAGAGATAAGAGCAATAATGAGTATGAAGAATAACTGTTAAAATCATTGTACTTTTTGTTGGGTTTAACTCCAGAGCAAATACATGATAAAATTTTTTTTCACTCAAGTGGTTTTTTTTGTTTTTTTTCCTTTCTTTCTTTTTTTTTTTTTTTTTTTTTTTTTTTTTTTTTTTGTCTTTTTGAGACAGGATCTTCTATGCAGTTCAGGACTGCCTTGAGCTCACTTTTGTAGCCCAGACTGGTCTTGGACTCACACTGATCCTCCTGCCTCAGCCTCCCAATCAAGTGGGTTTAAGTGATGTAGTTTTCTTATTACTGCATGCTTTCCACAGGACAAAACCTTCTCTGTATGCTTTCTTTTAGCCAGACTCTTACCATTTTTAAAAGCAAGGCATATTTCTTTCATGACTTATAAGCTCAGTGCCTTGTGCTTTAATATGTTCACTCAACAGATACTTATTGAGTGAGGATATAGTACCACACACTGCTGCAGGCACTGGGGCACGGCAGGGAAATTCTGAGCTAACAATTTTATGAAGGGGATAGATCAACAAAGTATGAATAATAAAGGAGATAATGTGACAGGGATGAAAAATGAGAGGTCTTGAAGTGGTCATGGAGCCCTTATTAAAAGTAATAAATCCGCTTGTCATTTACATGAAGTATAGAGTATTTATTTGCTAGTAAGAATTCTGATGTACAAAATACCAAACTGAAACAAAATTAAAATATTAATATAGAATTTTTTTATTAATATAGAATTTTTAAAAAGTAAGATTCAAGCAGATACAGCTTTCCATTTCATGATTCCAATTTTAGATCTTAGTAGAATACTTATTTATTTTGTTTATTTTTAAGGCAAGGTTTTGCTATGTGGTTCAGGCTGACCTTAAAATTCATTACGCAGTCCAGACTGGCCTTGAACCTATGGTAATCCTCCTGCCTAAGTCCTTGGGGGCTGGAATTCTAGGCATGTGTTACCATGCTTGGTCACACTTTTAATGTCAAAGGGCTAGGGGAAAGAAAACACGCAAAGAAGATTTTGTCCTGGGGAAAACATGTACTAATAAAAGAGGTACATCACTCAAACCCTTGTGAGTGAAGGAAAAATATTTATTATGTATTTGCTCTGGAATTAAGGCCAACAAAACATGAGACAGAATTTAGATCTGACATCTTAGATACTTATTGAAGTTTTAGACATTGTTTTCCTTAAGGAATGATTTGTTCCATATGAAATATATTGCAAAAATATAGGACAAACTTAAATTAAAATTTTATTACAGTAAAAGACACATTACCATGATCTCCATGAAAACATTTCCCCTCCTTTTACTATTTATCTCATCGTTCCTGGAACTTTCCAAAGTAATCCTGGAGTCCTCTTTCATAAGGGTCTTTAGTGCTGCTATGGCTGTCTTAATGTCCTGAATGGATTCCAAATGTTTGGCTTTGACCATCATTTTGAGTTTGGGGAAGAGACAGGTTTTAGTGAATAAGGTAAGTGAGGACACAATATCATCATGTTTTGTTTTGTTTTGGGTCTTTTTTAGACAGGGTTTCACTATGCAGTTCAGGATGGCCTTGAACTTCTAACGATCTTCCTGCTTCAGCCTCCCAAGTCCTAGGGTTATAGGTGTGTACCACCACACCCAGCAATGTCATGTTCTTATGAACCTACCTCTGTGTTGGATGGCACTTAGCAGCATTCACTTTTTTTTAATCACACCTCACAGAAACATTAAAGTGGACTTCTAGCACTGCTTCAGAAAGTGACCGTGAGATAGCCAGTGGGATGAGTATTTCCAGAAGAAGAAAATATTTTGTAGAAGATTCTTGGCAATATATCCTTTACCATAATGGATTTTTAAAAATTTAAACATTGTATGCTTTGATTACGTCCTGTACAATAAAATTAATTAATTCCAAATAGTGGCTTATGCACTGAAACAGTTATCAAATAATGATTAATGAAGCTAGTTATGAGAATTTACATTCACATATAAGTAATATTAAAAAAATGATTCCTAGTTTTACATACCTTGTAAATCAACCACAACATCTCTATGATTGGAAAATTCATAAGAAAAATGGCCATAAGCCAAGCCATATTCTGTGGCTTTGTACTCTGTTTTCACCACTTTTGTGTTATTCGACAATTTTACAAATTCTCCCAGTATGTATGGTTCCACACTGATGCATCCTTTTATTGTGCTGCCTTCTAAAATCTGGAAAATAGAATGGGAAGCAAGATAGCATAACCATTAGGGCATAGCCTCTGGGGTTGGGTGAGTCAGAGGTGGGATCTAGGCTGCCTCATATAGGAGCTTCATTCCGCTCCTTCTCTGGCCTTCAACTTCCTGGACTCTACTGTGGGTCTAATGTCAGTAACAACTATTTTTAGGTTAAAAGGGTTTGTAGGAGAAAGTGCAAGGGCAGTGTTCAATTGTATGTGGCATAAAACAGAACCTAAAGTTGTTATTGTTCACCTGTTAAACTATCCATTCGAAGTTTAGACCTACTCAGGGGACATCCTTCCAGGACGTGTGGGTGGAGTGTGCCCATGGACTCCAGGTTGGAATACCAGCTCAAGCATCTCTGTGTGACATGGTGTCCTTGGTAGAGTTGTTTCAAAAGTTAATATTTGTAAACTGCTTAACAATACAAGGTATAAAGAAAATACAAATTGGATGATAATTATTGTTATGAATAATAAAAGTAGAGAAAATGTCTCTGGACAATAGAAAAAAATTATAGCATGAACTTACTGAGGTTCTAATATACTTGGAGCTATAGGATATATTTGATCAAGGAAGGGAAAAGTCAGGATAAGGATATTTAGTGAAGAGAGATTGTTCCCAATGGTCCCAGAAGACAGAACAGTGATCCAAGGGGAGGAGACAGGAAAAGATAGATTTGGGTCAAAACTATGAATTTCCCAACAATTAGAATTACTTGAAGGCAGAGGGTGACAATTATTTATTCTTATTGACTGTGTTGAAGTCATAGTTTAGCATCACTGGGTCGCAAGGAGTAGGGATAACACATATAAAATAGGATTCAAGTATCATGTTGGAAAAACAGCCTACACTAGTTATGTTTTCACAATCCTCTCTCTGCAAGTACAGAGGCAATAGTAAAAGAAAGTCTACTGAAATGTTAACTTGACCACATGGGACCAGACATATCAATTGGTGCTCAGATGTGACCTGGAAGACCTGAATGATGCTTTGTGGGGTGGCAGGTTGCACTTCTTGAACATCTAAGATGATGACATGTGACATGGATGACATGGCAGGTGACATGCAGAGCCTGGACTCTGAGATCCCTGGGTTTTACCAGAATGATGAAGGAGGTAGACAGGCTGGTACTAGCATCTACCCTAGCATACATTTCTAGGCTGTTTAACCAGACAGCTTCGTAAGATCTTACCAGTAATATTGTGGATGGGATGTAGAATATCTGTGTTGGGATATTTTGCTCATAGAGTCTCTTGTTAAACTCCGTCACATAGTGCTGGGCAGTCATCTGCCTTTCCACATCGGTGAAGTGATGCCAAAGCCCCTTCTGCTCTTTGTATTCTTTCCCAACATACCTATGATAGAGAAGACAATGAAAGACATAAGAGCCAGGGCTGGGGAGATAGTTCAGTAGAATAAGCACCTGCCAGGTCCTGAGTTCGATCCTTGGTATGGGGGTGGGGTGGGGAGAATATCAAACTCCTTTCAAGAGTCAGCCAGATAGCTCAGTGGACTAAAGTGCCTGCTTAGACAGAGTGCAGCAGCTGGGGTTTGATCCTCAGCGTGCCGTGTGGGCCCCCCTCCCAGGGTGCGCTGAGATGAGTGATTAAGACTGGGTGTGGTGATGCGCATCTGTACTCCCAGCACTTGGGAGGCTGAAAATAGGAGGATCACCATGAGTCTGATCTATTTAGTGAGACCCTGTAGGCCCTTCAGAACCTGTATCTAATACATTAAAAAAAAAAAGATGTAAGAACCATGTTCTTCAGTATTGAGTCAGAGAGAGGGGCTATGGTTCAGGTCTAGGATGTCCCCCCAAAGCCTCATGTGTTCCTAAGGTGACTGGATTCTAGGGGTGCTCACAGCAGGCTTGTCCATTGCTGAGGTGCTACCGTTGGAGGCAGGCCTGGTTACCGCAGGTCACTGGGCTGTGACCTGGGTGGTGTGTCCCTGGCCCTAGTGCCTCCCTCTAGCCTCTGCTTCATGGCTGCCATGGGTTGAGCAGCTTTCCTTCCCTAAGTCCCTTCTACATTGGAGCAAGTCAACTCTGGACTGACCCTACTGAGACCACAAAGTGAATAAACTTCTCCCCTCTAAGTTGTGGGTGTTGACTGTTTTGTTCTAGCAGCAGGAAAGCAGCTAATGCCAGAGGAGATAAAAGAGAGAACAAAAGTATTCAAAAGATGTTGCTTACTCTATGTCATATCATCGATATTAAATATCTTGACTCAGGTCATGATTCAAATAATTTTGCAAGAGCTACCTGAACAATGACACACAGCTTTTCCTAGCCAACCCAGAATGATGTTGATAAGGAGAAAATGTCCACTTCATGTGATAGCTCTCCAGATCTCTTTAGTAGGCCAAGAAGATGATGAACATGATATGCCATGGAGCACAATCACTCTTTGCTGGTTCTTTCACCACCTGCAGTATGGCCTTATGCCTGTCAACACATCTGAGGTCTCCCCTCCATCCCTTTCTTGTAATGATTACTTTGTTTCTATAGATACTCATTTCCTCTCAGCACCAGTTAGGTGAATCGCAATGTTCTAGTCTGAGACTGTTGAAGAAAGTGTGAAATGTGATTTGTATATTTGAAGGGCTTATAGTCCAGTGGAAGGGAGAAGACACAAGTCAGTAAAGGACTATTGAAGATAGTAAGTACTGCACTGTGCTGTAGTTTTGTACTTGCTGTAAACTGGTGTGAATTTGTGAGTGATTTCATATGTGCTTGTAAGGAAATATGAATTGTTCCATGTCTCAATGAGTGTAGGCTGTTTCCAGCACATAATGAAATTGAGGGAGGCTCATTTTAGGCATTCAAACTCTTGAGGATCAGAGAGATTTTTTTTTTTTTTTTGTGGAACTGGGGATCAAACTCAGGACCTTGCACTTGCCAGGCAGGCACTTGTGCCCCTGAGCTATCACCCTGGCCCCCCAGAAAGAAAATTTGACAGTGGAGGTGACAAAGGGGCAGTCCGCACGGCATCAGGATGCAGCCCACAGGCAAGCCATTGTCCTAACAGTAGTACCCCAGTCCTACTGGCAATTCTGTTATGGAGAGATCCTGAGGCCTGCAGAAGTTTTGAGCCAATTCCCAATTTTGTTACCATTTGTCAAGGCCAGAAACATGCACGTGGTACTGACGTTTTCCCTGAGGATTCTGCTAGAGGAACTCCTGCCCTAGCACAGATCATCACTGTGGCAGCAGACAGCGGTTCCTTCTTTCAGTTAGTGCCATTTTCCTGGGGCCATTTTTCATTAATAAGAGTTTGTGACTGGTCAATTCTGTCATTTTTCTATTAAGCTATAATGGTCTTTATTTTGAAAGGCAAATACAAGAATTCCATTTCAAGGGCATGACCTCCATTGTTTTTCACTTCAATTATTGCCACTGAAAAATCAGCTGTAAATCTTATGGGCATTTCTTTTTAAGTGATCATTTTTCAGGGTTGGTTTTTTTTTTTTTCATTTTATGTATGTGGTACAGGATCTCACTAGGTAGCTCAGACTCATAGTGATCCTCCTGTTTTCAGCCTCCCCAGCACTGGGATTACAGATGTGTGTCACTATGCCCAGACTCGGTCATTGGCTCAGCGCTCCCTGTGGGCAGGGCCGGCATGGCATGCAGGATTGGGGATTGAATCCTGGTCCTTGTGCTTGCCAAAGCAGGCACTTAGTCCACTGAGCTATCTCACCAGTCCTTAGGTAATCATTTTTAAAACTACTTTGTCCTTGTTAGTTTGAAGTTTGACTGCTACATTTGTAGGAGTGGCTTTATGACTTCTCTCTTTCCTTTCTTCCAATTTACTTGTTTGCAATTTTACTTTCCTTGGGATTCATTATGTTACTTACATTTGAAAGTTAATGTCTTTCACAATTCTGGAAAATTGCCAGAAACGCTCTAACCAATTATTGCTTTTACTTGCTTTAGTGTCTCCTTCTCCTCTTCATCCTTATCATCTTTCTCCTTCTCCTTCTTCTTTTTGTCAAGACAGAGTTTTGCTCTGTAATTCAAGCTGGCATTAAATTCACTAAATAGCCCAGGATGGCCTTGGATTTATGGTGATTCTTCTGCCTCAACCTCTTGAGTCCTGGATTACAAACATGCATCACCATGTCTATCTATTGTCTTCTTCTGTTCAGATATATATTGAATCTTCTCATTCATTCTCTCTGTTTTTCTCAATTTATTTCTCCTCTTAGGTCCCTCTGTGACATATCCTGGCATATTAGTTTCCTGAGGATTGTGTCACAAAGTACACAGGTGGGATGGCCTCCACTGGAGAACTTAACTGTTTCACAGTTCAACTAAGGAACTCCACATGCATTGTGCTGGCCATTGAAACTGGGCATGGTGGCATACACCTATAGTCCAGGAGCTGGGGGGGCTGAGACAGTAGATTCACTATGAGTTTGAGCTGCACAGAGAGACCCTGTACCAAATACACACATACATACAAGCATACATATGTATATACATACATACATAAATACATACATACATACGATTACCTTTTTGTGGAGGACACAGGCATTTTTGTGCACCTTCTTTTCCCATGTGGTCTCTGAACTCTGCCCTTTCAGGTGTAGCTTTTCTCACGAGCTACACCCTGCTCCCTCACCACACATGCCCATATTTACACAGAGGATGCCTGAGAGTTCACTGATCACACATCCTGAGGATGCTTCATCCCTGGCCTCAGAGGATTTTCCCGCCATTTTTATAGACTTGCCAACTTACTTAAAAGTATGGCTTTCATAGGATAGCTAGCCTTCTTGCCAGCATTTTCAGTGAGAATGTTTAAAATGCTTTGGTCTACCAGCAGTCCAAGAACTATTTTTCTTACTCGTAAAATGGAGTTAAAAATGTTTCCCTGATGTATTTGAGATTGTGTGTCTAAAGCATCCAGCAAGGTGTCTGCTACAAACTGAATCTTAATAAGTGGAAGCTATCATTAGTGAGCTAGAGAAGAAGAGAAAGCAAGGTACCAGCCTGAAAACAGACATGTTGGCCATTTCCCCCAGCCTTCAGAATCTGAGGAATAACTTCCTGGAGAAATTATGATTAGCCCCCTCTGCAATGTCAACACAGACGCTTCCCTGTAATACCTCCCCAGAGTTTCTTCCTGGTGCAGATAGTGAACCCAGAAGGCATTTCTCTGTTTGCCTTTCTTCTTTACACTCAGGTAGTCACCCAAATACACAGCTGTTTCCTGGGCTGTCCACAGTCCAGACTTTTTGGAATATTTTAACAGAAGAGCATCTGGAAAAAAAAGATATGGTGAAAATGAGTCTCATCTTCTTTCTTTTTTGGTACCAGGGATCAAACTTAGGACCTTGTGCTTACCAGGCAGGCACTTATGTCACTGAGCTATCTCCCTGGCCTGCATTTTCATAAGATGTTACAAATCATGAATAAAATTGAAGTGATATAAGTCTTCAAATAGCTCATCTGAAATCTCTAACTTTTTTTTTAAATTTTATTTTATTTATTTATTTGTTTGCTTGTTGTGTTTGTTTGTTTGCTTATTTATTCATTTTGTGGCTGGCTCAGCCTGCCCTGGTGGTGGCGCTGGCGCAGCATGTGGTGCCGGGGATCGAACTGCAGTCCCCGCAGTTGCCTGAGCCCTCCTAAGCAGGCGCTTTAGACACTGAACCATCTCGCCGGCCCCATGAAATCTCTAACTTTTTGATATATTTTCCTCAAATTTTGACCTCTTTTATGACTACTGTTCAAAAGGTGACAAAATGCAAGACTGAGGTAATCCTTTGTATACTACACTGAAGAACAGTGTGTGGATTCAGGCTAACCCAACAGCCACTATCTTGAACTGTAACTGTCATGGTGGCAGCTGGCTAACTGGTCAGTTTCCCTTGCAGTTTCCCACCATATGATAAATTAGCAGGTGGAGCATTGTGATGAGTCTGCTGCTGCTGGTGTCAGGGACATAGCTCATATTTTTGGTAGTAGCTTGAGATAAACCATATACATTCTGACCTAAAGGAAGTCCTGGCCACCCTGTGCTAATCCCTTTGTAAGCATACACATTTCTGACTCACGTTGTGGGGATCCACTGGCTTTGCTGCCACCCAGAACTATGCATTTAAGTCCTCCTTCAACTGTGCTCTGTGCAATCTTGGGTCTGTCTGTCTCTGTCTTCAGTCTCCCAGGAGCTTAGGGCAGATTCTCATATGCCAGAAGGAGATTGTTTTAGAATAGGTAATATTTAATTCATAATTCTTTTTGTGTATTGGAAAACAAGGCATTAAACTAAGACTAGGAGAACTTGGTATAGTGGTGCATGCCTGTAATCCCAGCTACTCGTGTGTTTGTGACTGTGGGTAGGTGGGAGCATGAGGGGAAAGGATTGCAAGTTTAAACCCAGCCTGGACAACTTAGCAAGACTGTGCCTCAAAATAATAAATAAAAAGGCGGGACATGTAGCTCAATGGGAAGGCCCTGCGTTCAATCTCTAATGCAAAACAAAATAAACACAATGAAAAAAAAATCCAGTGTTGAGCAAGACAGCAGTTCTTCTAAGGGGAAAGATCAACATGAAATGAAAGAAAGAAAAACTGCACTTTGGTACCTGAGCTAAAATTCAGTGAGCAAAAAAACTCCTGTATCTAGGTATAACAGGAATCAGTGAGACAAGAGTTAGGATTTTATCAGGCAAGAGGACACTGGCCCCCAAATGGAGCCAGCGAGCCTGAAGTAGAGGCTGCAGAATCAGCACCCTCCAGAGGTCTTAGAGCAACATGTGTCAGGTGTCTCTCAGGTGTCTGGGACCTCCCCAGAGCACTACCAGACAGGCCCTGGGATTCAAGGACAAGTGGGCACTGTGCATGGGCACTGTGTGTACACCGCACAGGTTGGACCCTAGAAAGTATGCATTCTCCCATAAAGTAGAGATTATATTGTTTACATAAGAGCTCCCTTCTAGACCTTTTTGTTCTTTTTTTGGTATCAGGGATCAAACTCAGGACCTTGTGCTTGCCATGCAGGTGCTTATGCCACTGAGCTATCTCCCAGGCACCCCTTCTAGACCGTTTAAAAGCATAGACAAACAGCCTTCCTGGGACTCCTACTCAGAACCCCTCCTGGCTAGTGGAAGCTTCGTTTCCTTGCTCTTATTATTTACTTTCTTGTCTTTGTATCTTTTAAATAAGCTTGCTTCCACCCTCCTCAGTGTCATTCGTTGTCAGTGTGGGCCAGAACCTCAGTGTTCTGGAAACACAGACTGTGACAATGAGGGGGTGAACAGAGACTAGGGAGCAAAAATACTTAGGATAAACCTTCAGGCCTGGTGAGGGCGTGATGGGGTGAGGGAGGTGGGGGCCAGGCTGGAGATTCAGTGAGAAGCTGGGATGGAAATGGAGGGGAACTGCTTTCAAAACTCAGGGAGAACAGCTGATCAGGGAAGAGACAAGGGAGGGTGTGGCTTGTTTTGTTTGCAACTTTTGGCCTCCTCTCCTCTACTGAGCATTTTTCACCCATAAATTGGCTACAATAACAGTGAGTAAAATAAAATAATTAACTAATTCTAAGAAGCAGGATTCTGATATTATAGTGAAGTAGGTTAAAGAAATAAAGACAGGTAGAAAGGAGACAAGGAAAACTGGAGTTTTAAAATTATGGTAATCCTGGCACTGGGGAGGCTGAGGCAGGTGCGTTGAGGCTAGTCTGGGCTACATGGTAGATTCCTAACCAGCCCGGGCTACATAGTGAGACCCTATCTTAAAACAATAGCAACAACAAAATTGTACTTTTAAGAGAACTGCAATTTCAGGAACACAAAGTGATCCAAGGCTACTGTTTTCCAGACTGTATGTCTTTACCCCTGTTGTCCTTTCTGCTGCCTAAGGTTGCTATGCTCCTTGGACTTGTTTTGCTTGGACCCATCATGCCCATAATCCCTTAAAAATATACTAAATCCATGGGCTGGGGAGATAGCTTGGTGGTCTAAGCACCTGCCTAACAAGAACAAGAACCCTGGTTCGATTCCTGGTACCACATGCCATGTGGGCCCCAGAATCTATGTCGGCCAATGAAACCGAGTGTGGTGGCACACACCTGTAATCCCAGCACTAGGGAGGCTGAGACAGGAGGATCACCACGAGTCCTGAGCTGAGTAGCGAGACTCTGTACCGAATCAATCAATCAATCAATCAATCAATCAATCAATCAATCACTAAGTCCAAAATCTAACCTAGTGGATAAGGGCAGTGACCTGAGCTAATGAGACAGAACCAAGGGGCTCAGAGATTGATTTTGGCCAAATATCTTAGACCACCTAAGTCAGAGGACACATGTAGCCCCAGCTCACACTGCACCACCCTGCTCTGAGTGTGACTTCCTGGAGTCTCCTCACTAACCTGCCCATACCTGTCCTGTGGTAAGAGTCGATGACAGGGAAGGGTTGATGTCTTTTTGGAGGACCTCTTCAGACCCACCTGGTAACAGTGAGGAGACCCTGTTGCCATAGCACTTGGATTTTCACAGTAACAGTCTGACCTGCATTTTACTCTGACTTCTCGGTGGCAGACAAAACACTAGAGGACTCGGAAGCAGAAATTCTCAGCCTTGGCCTTAAGGAGTGGCTGGAAGTTCTTACGGGGTCTGATGTGTGGGCTCTCACCCAGCCAGAGTCTGCTCCGTGAGGACATCTGTAGCGAGTGCAGAAGTTCTGCAAAGCTCTCGGGTTTGTGGAGTGGTGCCAGGCTTAAGAACTATCTGAGATGCACTCTGCAGTAGCTTTTCACTTATGAAGTGATGCTTCTGTGTATTGGGAGGGCATCGCGCTATTCTCTGGACTGGAAGAGGAAGTTTCACCTGCCTTCCAGTTTCTCAACTATGTATATGCCTTTTATTGCAGCATGGGGCATTGCATCTCAACAAGCTCCACCACTGAACTATACCTCCAGCCCTCTTTACTTTTTATTTTGAGACAAGGTCTTCCTAAATTATTGACTGGCCTCAGTCCTCCAGCCTCCGTCTCCTGAGTAGCTGGTATTGTAGTCATGGGTCGCTACATCTGTCTCCTTCCATCACTTTTAAACTGTTCTAGTGGTCCCTTCCTCCCTCTCTCCTTCCCTCTCTTCTTGAACCCAGTGGTCTTGTACTCAGCTGTATCCCCAGTTCTTAAAAAAAAAAAAATTGTTTTAAGATAGGATCTCATTAACTCATTAAGTTGTCTGGGCTGGCCTTGAACTTGCAATCCTCCTGCCTCAGGCTCCCAGAGCGCTGGGACAAGCGGCACGTGTCTCTCCTGTTTGCAGCTATTAAGGTCCCTCTCAGGAAGGGGGAGGGAGGCTCCTGGAGGGGGCCTTTCTCTGTGAACTCACAGACCTCACCGAACTCAATGCATACTCCTGAGTACCAAACGGTCTAGGCAGCGAACCCAGCCCAGGGCCGCGAGTGTGGATGCTCACTGTACGCTCTGTGCAACTGGCTGGGCTTGAACACGCCGGTGCGCTCCAGCCTCTGCAGCAGCCAGCTGTGGCCCACGCCGGCCAGCAGCTTCTCCAGGTCAGCAGGCGTCAGCGTGCGTGCCTCCAGGACCTCCTGCTGCAACACCTCTGGCCAGGATGCCACGGAGCTTCCACTGGAATTCAGGAAGGACCAGGAGCTCTCGCCCTCGGAGGAGCCGCTGGAGAAGACAGGTGACTTGAGCCACCACACTGGGGAGGAGCCCGAGCTCTGCCTGTAGCTGAGCATGTGTCCTACTGGGTTTCCTTCTTCTGTGGTGGCACAGTCCTCGCTGAGGACAAGGACGGGGCTGCTGCTGCTTACAGGGGTGCTGGGTGTCCCTGTCTTCTGCCCCAGGGGCTGCCTTGGAGTGCCTGGTGTGCCGAGGCCAGGCCCAGCCGCGGAGGGGACACAGGCACTGCCAAGCAGGTGGCCCCCTTGGTCTTCTGTGGGGGCATCGGGGTCGATACCCTGCTCCTCCACAGAGCCTCCAGTTTCAGGGGAGTCAGGCTGCTGAACCGGGTAATGTGGAGGGAAAGAGCTGCACCCTGGCCTGGCACTGCTGCCCACGGCACCACCCAGCCTGGCGTGATTGTCCAAGGGTGCATCTTGGGTGCTTTCCGCCGTCTCTCCTTCTGGGTCCACCCATGTGGGGATATCTTTACACACAGGACCCGGGCTCTCTTCATGGACTTCTTTATTTGTCTCTGCCCCAAGCCTGCCTGGGACATCACAACTGGTGAAATCAAGAATTTCAAAGATGTCTTCTTGCACGCAACCCCACGAAGCCGTGTCCCCATTCAGAATAGAATCAGAAGCTTGAGAGACTAGGGAGAGTGTTGTGGGAGCAGTAGTATTTTGGGTTACTGCATGTCTGACTTTGTGGGTGTACCCTGGTACCCCTGACAGCCCAGCCACGGGGCCCACCCAGGTGTTGGAAGTGCTTTGGGAAGCACAGGCTGGCGAGGACAGGTGTTTGGGTGGTGGACTCAGGGAGGGCTTTCCATCGTCCCTCCTGGGATCCTGGAGAGAGAGCCCGCAAAGGTCTGAAGGCACCGAGTGCATGGCTCTGCCGACCCCACCCACCTCGGGCTCCTCTAGTGAGGCCGTGGGACACTGGCTGTCCACGAGGTTCTCCACTCCATGGGCTGAGCCGGGCTCCCTGGGGTAGTCCACTTCCTCCCAGCTCGCAGAAGAACTCAGCCCGGACAGCTGGCTCCAGGAACCCGAGCTCCCGCTGCTGCCTCTCAGGGGCGCGTTGCAAACCTTGTGGCCGCTGCTCTGCGCATGTGGCTCTGGCGGCTCCGTCTCCCCATCTTGATCCAGAGAGACTCGAAATGCTGCCGAGTGGGCCCAGTTCCTTCTCTCCGCCCTTCTGCATTTCTCTACCCTGGAGGAGGCTGTCCTGCCTGAGGGCGTGCAAGGTTCATCCTCAGTGGCGCCCACCGTATCCAGGGATTTGGTTTCCGTTTTTAAGGCAGTGATGCAGAGTTCTTTATTGGCATTTTTCTCTTTATTCTTGCTCTGTCCGCATGCGCTTTCAAAAACCTGGCACACCGAGGTGTGATGCTGGGAGTAGGCTTGAAGGATCTTTCCGAAATCTGCTTGTCCATGCAAGACAGGCTTATCCAAGCCACACTTGAAACTCTCTGGAACGTAAGATCTGTCGTCCAAATTGGCAAAGTTCTGTACCCATAAGCGACGCTTCACATGGCTGACTGCAGACAGGATTTCCCTGGACAAAGCCTCTCTGTCCTGGCTTTCCGAGGAGGAGATGAACCTATACAGTGTGCCCACAGCTTCCACACAGAGCAGGCCAGCCTCGTGCACCACATCTGTGTCCCCATGGAGTCTCCGGTGCACGGTGGACAGGCCGAAGGCAGCTTTGATCAGGCTATGGAGCTCCTGCTTCCCAGAGACCTGTTCGTCCTCCCTCTTGGTCAGGAGGCCGATCTCGAAGGCCTCTTGGGCTGCACACAGACAGGAGCCTTTCTGACTGGGAGGACAGGCCCTGGAGCTGCTATAGGCCAGCAAGCATGTACCGCGGATGTTCTGGGGAAACAGCAAGAGGAGCATCAGGTACGCAAATGGATTGGGAAGCAAGCGGCATGTGCTTTCAGTGGAAGCAAAGATTAGAATCCTTGATTAATTAGAAACACTTAAAGTATTACAGGAAAATAAACACATGCACAGATATTCTAAAGAAAGCACACCACTGTGTAAAGGACCTGTGGTATTTCTGGGTGTCAGATGAGACTGAGATGCAAGCAGTTGGCTGATACAAAGAGTAAGAAAGGAGAGCTAGCTAGAATGTGGTGACACATGCTTGTAATCCTGGCACTTGGGAGGCCGGGGTAGGAGGATCACAGAGAGTTCCAGACCAGCCTGGGCTACACGGTGAGTTCAAGGAGAGCCTGAACTATGCAGCGAGATTCTATCTCAAAAAAGAGGAATGAGCTTCAACTCCCACCCTAGGTGGCCCTGCTGCTTTCTTATGGGGACAGCAGCAAGTCTCTGGCCATGGCTGTGATTAGTGTTGGCAAAGGCTACATGGGGTTTGGACACAAGAAGTCTCTGTGAGGTGAGGTTGCTGTTTACAAACGTAGCACACATTTACTAACAGCAGAGAGAGTGGTGGTTGTGAAACCCCTGAGGACCAGAGTCCCTTGGTGACAGTCATCCTTCACTGCCTCAGGAGGGGCTTCTGGGAACCCCCATGCATGTTTAGACACTCTTGGGTCCCTTATACACAGTGCAATGGCCTTGCATCATCCCTTCTTTCTGAGGCCAAGCGCCGGGGGCTCCTCTTACCATGGCTGTGAGCACAAACAGGGGTGTGTAAGCACTGAAGGCTGCCGCCAGCTTGCAGGCTTCTGCTGCCGCCAGCAGCCGGTGGTTGAACTCCTTGAGCAAGACCTGGGGTGTCCAGGAAACAGAGAGGCGGTGATTAGGATTTATTCATTAGCAGGCGCAGGCTCCTTTCTTTTCTTCTATTTTTCTCTTAGCATTGCAAACCTTGCCGAATGCAAACCTAGTACCACAGCTGAGAAAGGCCAGAACTGTGTTTCTCTCATCCCTCACCTCTTTGACACCCCATCAGGCTGGGTACGAAGAGTCTGGGATTCTCAGGGAAGTGGGCAGCGCTTCTGTGATGGGATCCCTGACAGCTTTGCAGCCAGATTAAGTGCCTTCTGCACTGTTGTGGTTAGGGGGCTCTTCCTTTCCTTTCCTTTCCTTATTTCTTTTTTATTTTATGAGAAAATATTTCATAATAAAATAGTAAGAATAGTAATAGTTGCTACACTGTGCATCACTATCCTTGAAGTAGTTACTCAGCAAAACATAAACCCAAAAGAATCTTACAAAAAAAGAAGCAGACAAGTACACAAACTTCTCTTTCAATGAACTAAGATAAAATTTTAGTGTTAAGGGGCTGGGGAGATAGCTCAGTAGAGTAAGTGCTTGCCTGGCAAGCATAAGGGCCTGAGTTCAATCACCAGTTCAAAAAAAAAATTTTTTTTTTAGTGTTAATGAAACAAATCAGCATATATATCAAATATTTTTTAAGACAAGGAATACGTAGTATGGGGAAGGATGTGAATGTTGCCCACTTCCTCTTTGTCCCTCTTCCATCTTGCTGCATACTCATGTTTATCGAAACACCGTTCACAGCAGTGGGGTCTTAGAAGCAGTGCATCGTTCATCAATGCACGGCTGGGTGAGGGGCTCTCTGTGGCCCCACAACACCGAGGACTCTGCCATTTACCTAGGAATGGGCACTGAGCCCCTCCACCAGCCAGACACTGTTCAGAGCTGCAGGGAGCTTCCTTTATGTGGGGGGGTGGGGACTGGTCATCATAGGTCATAAACAACATTTGAGAGGGGTCAGTGTTCTGAGAAGAAAAGGAAGCAGAGAAAGTCTAAGGGTAGTCTAGAATGGGAAGGTAGTTTAGAATTTTATTTATTTGCTTATTTTAAAAATTAATTAATTAACTAATTAATTTGGTGCAGGGTCTCACTACATAGCTTAGACTTGTAGTAATCTTCCTGTCTCAGCCTCCCCAGGGCTGGGATTACAGATGTACACCTCCATGCCCGGTTTTGGTGGTCAGCTTGGTGTGGGGCGGGCATGGCATTCAGTGCTGGGGATTGAACCCAGGTCCTTGTGCTTGCCAGGCAGGCACGTAGACTGCTGAGCTATCTCCCAGGCCCTATTTGCATGTTTTTGGGTAGGGTCTTTCTATATATTTTAGGCTGGCCTTGAACTTGCTGTGACTCCAGCCTTCTGAGTGCTGTGTAGTTTGCAGTTTTAGCCAGTCACCAGGGATAACTTCAGTGGACATGGGCATACCTCTTTTTCTTTTCTTTTGTCTTTTTGAGACAGGGTCTCACTGTGCAGTTCAGACTGGCCTTGAGCTCACTTTTGTAGCCCAGGCTGGTCTTGAACTCACACTGATCCTCCTGCCTCAGCCTCCCAAGTGCTAGGATTACAGGCATGTGCCACCATGCCTGGCTTCTTTTTCTATTTTGATGTGACAGAAAAAACATCTTACCGAGATTCATATTTGTTATGGTTTATGTCTAGTTGTCCCCCCAAAGCCTCATGCAATCATGGGGCGGGGACTTCTAGAGTGTGAGACATGAGTCTGATCCACTAGGATTATGTGTTACAATTGGTTCCTCCCTGGAGCATGATCTGGGCCTGCCTAGGATATGATTGGCTCCTCCTTAGAGCGGGATCAAGGGCCCATCCTGGGGTGTGATTGGTTCTACCCTAGGGCACAACGGGCCCACGTCAGAGTGACTGAGCACAAAGAGACTTTTTAAAGAGCTGTTACTCTCTGCTCTGGTGAGTTGGTTGTTCTGCCGCCATGAACTGGATGCCCTCTGCCCTGTTCCACTCAGCCTTGAGCCAGCCGAATATGGCCTGAAACCTCCAGCAACTGTGAGCTAAATAAATCTTTCTTTCCTTCATTTTGAGTGTCGGGTATTTGTCCCAGCAACGAGTAAAAAGTAACTAAGACA
>PVKN010017904.1:0-17096 GCA_004027915.1 Capromys pilorides
AGAGAGAGAGAGAGAGAGAGAGAGAGAGAGAATGAATATCCTAGAGGGCCTGAAATGATAGAGGCACAAATCAAATACTCACCAGCAGCCCTGGAGAAAAGTCCCACACTCATGGAAAAAAAGGTTGGAAAACAAAGGAGGTGGGAAAATACTGAAGGGTTAGGGTCTACAGGAGACATACCTGAAGTCCAAAACTCAAGAGTTAGTCAGCTATGGTGGTGTACAACTAAGGCAGGTGCTCTGGAGGCTGAGGTGGAAATATCAAATATTCAAGCCCAGTCTCCACCATTAGTGACTGAGCTAGACCCTGTCTCAAAGACACAATATCGCCAGTGGTGCATGCCTATAATCCTAGCATACCGCTGAGGCTGAGGCAAGAGGATTGCTGTAAACTGAAGCCATCCTAGGCTACAAAATGAATTCAAGGCAAGCCTGAACAGCACAGTGAAACCCAGTCTCCAAAAGAACAAAAGAGGGGTGAGGATAGCTCAGTGGACTAAAGCCCTGTCCTAAGGGACCAGGTTTTGATCCCCAGGGTGATCGAGACTGGGTGTGGTGGCATGTGCTTATAATCCCAGCATTTGGGAGTCTGAAAACAGGAAGATCACTAGAATCTGTGTAGTGAGACCCTGTACTAAATACATTAAAAAAAAAAAAAAAAAAAAATCAAAATCCTCCCCCCAAATTTAAAGGCCCAATCTGAAAATGGGCATCTGAATGAACAGACACTTCTGAGATGTAGTAGAAATGGCAAATATAAAAAAGAACTGGTAATGTAGTGCAGTGAAGGCCTCAGGTTCCATCCCCAGTACCACCAACATCAATAAAGGGTGGGGGACACCTGAGCAGCAGTCCTGATACCCAGGACAGTCCTCCCCAGCAAGGCTGTCTGTGCTCAAGAGAATCCAGACAAAGTCCTAACTGAGGCCAACTCACCGACCATTCCTCAGGTTATCTCAGGGCAGAAGCACCACCTCCTGGTCACACCTAAAAGTGTGTTCACTTCTGTAGGACAGGTCCCTTGTCTCAGGTGTTCACCCTCCTGTCCTCTGCTCTCTGCGTGACTCCCAGACCCAAAGGAAGTGACCTGGTCTATCTTGACCCATATTGTTCTCTCCCTTGCCAGACCACCATGCCCCTCACTAGCCAGAGGGGCCTCCTTCCCTTTCAGCAGCACTGTTACTTCCAGCCTGCACTGATGGTCACCCACCCCCAGAACTGGCCTAGGACTAAAACACATCTCCCCAGTCCTGTACAAAACTATTTCTCCTTATCCTATTCCAGGCTCTTATTTTTTTCTTTTTCCTTCAGGCCCTTATTCTTATCTACCACTTTCTATATCTGACTCTGCCTTGAGTCCATCAGTTGCAAATCCCTGCTGGCTTTGGGTCAGCTGCAAAGTGGATAAGGAGACCTGTGGTCTGTCCAAACCAGAAAGAGCTCATGACAAGGCCAAGGACGGGGTGGGGGTAGATGTACCCTAGCTAATGCTGACTCAGCAATCCACTGTGCCAAACCCCAAACCCGGAGATTTCTTGGTTCTCTCCTCCAGCCCTGTCTCCATCCCTACTACAAAGTTCCCTGCTATGGCGGCCAGCTCCCCTTACTGGGTCCACTTTCCCCTGCTTCATCTGCCCCACCCATGGCAGGCCTAGCCTTTTCACCTTTTTTTTTTTTGTACTGGGAATCTAACTCAAGACCTTGAGTTTGCCAGGCAGGTGCTTATGTCACTGAGCTATGTCCCCAGGCCTCTCTACTCTTTCTTTTCAGGCCTGGGTTACCCACACACCCCCTGGCCATTTGATCCAGTTCTCAAAGCATGAGGAAAAAAGCTGGGGGTTCTTCCTTGTCACCTTGAAACTCCTATATACTACATATGACCATCTTCCTTCTGTATTAAGACTACAAAGACAAAAAGCTTGCCAGAGAAGACCCCGTCTCTAAGGAAAGCTGGCTTCACAGTGAGGCTGGAATTCTGTCCTATGTCCTTCCACCAGCTTCTCTTTTTCTTCTTTCTTTTTCAGACAGGGTCTCACTATGCAGCTCAGGCTGGTCTTGAGCTCACTTTGTAACCCAGGCTGATCTTGAGTTCACAAGAATCCTCCTGCTCAGACTCCTGAATGTGGGGATAACAGGAGTGCTCGGCCACACCTGACTTGCTTTCCTGCCCTCCTGTAGTACTGGGGATTTCTGGGACTAGTGAGAATACCAGGCATTCTACCATTGTGCTACATCCCCAGCCCTTACTTTTTGATTTTTTTCTACATAGTGCAGGCTGACCTTGAGCTCACTACGCAGTCCAGGTTATCCTCAAACTCAGGGATCCTCTTGCCTCAACCCCTTTAAGAACTGCAAAATGTTAGGCATGTCACATGTCTGTATTTCAGCACTTAAAAAGCTGAGCCAGGAGAACTGCTCTGAGTCTGAGGCTAATCTAGGCTACATAGTAAATTCAAGGTCAGTCTTAGCCACATAGCAAGACCTTATTTCAAAAAAAAAAAAAAAAAAAAAAAAAAAAAAAAAAAAAAAAAAAAAAAAAAAAAAAAAAAAAAAAGGAAAATTACATGTTTACATTTCTTTTTATTATAATAAAAAGCAGATCATCTATATGTATGCAGAAAACTTATATTCTAGTAAGATATAATAGAGGGCAGTGATCAGAGCCAGGTAGTGGACATTATGGCCTTTACACAATGAGGCCTCAAATCACAAGCAGAAATGAGAGCCAATAAAGGGGAAAGTGAAGATTCATGACAGGAGCAAACCCAGGTCTCTCTTCCTGCTGGAAATATGCACCCTTCTTCCTAAAATGTTACCCTTTTTTACTCCCTGTAAGAGTCCATATTATGCTTTAAGGACAATTTCCCACTAGGCCATAGATCTCCCATTAAGTAAAAATACTGTTGTCTCCACCTTCTCCAACAGGTTCAGGTGACATTAGTGATACTGGCCATTAGGAATGCTAGGTACAGGGTATAGGAAATATGTGTTCATTAGGTGTTTGGAAAATTTAGGACCAGGAGCACTCAGAACTCCCACACAAGTATTTTCTTGAGTTTAAGTCCTTAACTCAAAATACTAAAAAAGGAAACAGGGGCCAGGGAGATAGCTCCATGGCACAAGTGCCTGCCTGGCAAGTGCAAGGTCGTGAGTTTGAACCCCAGTCCTGCAAAAAAAAAAAAAAAAAGGAAAACAGTCCCCAAATGCCAGTGGTAGAATCTACTCTGGACAATCTCCCTCTCTAGACTCCATAATTCCTCTTGAAACTATTTTCCTGGTCTCTGAGGTTATTATGTGTTGAAAGGTAAAATTCAGGCTTAGTTGAAAAAAAGAAAAACAAAAATGAGTGTGCTGTAGCTGGGGACTTTACCCGTGTAAAACTCTCCCTTTCAAGTGGTCAGCACGGCAGAGGCTGAAGTATAGAAAGTGAGAACGTATCAAGGGGAAAGGAACGTTTAAATACTGTACAGGTTCCCAACCTAAGCCCTTCTCCACTGGCTGCAGGTCTGTAGCCTCAATTTCAAGACAGATACCTCTCTAGCTAGACAAACTTGCAGACACCAGGCAAGGGTCTGCAGGCGGCAGGCCTAACTCAGAACCAAATAAACATCCCAATCCTTCTTTCCCCCCAAGTCGGTCAAAACTAAATCTAAAGTACAGCTTGCCACATGTCTCTGTGTCCTCGTTGTAGCTATTAAAATTCTTTGTAGGCTAGCTCAAATGTCACCAGCTTCGGATCTTTCTCTGACCCCAGATCAGCAGTTCCATTAGTTTTGCAATTTATGGGGCTGGGACGATACGCAAATTCCTGATTCATTCCAGGACAATCTAACTTAGGGCCTCAGTTTATCCCCTCCTGCAGTGGATTCGAAAAGCCCACTATTACAATAAGCACAGAAAAGGTGCGGGGAATATGGAAAGGAAGTGCTTCCAGGAACCTAGGAAGGACTCCTGAAGCTTGTAAAGATCTGAAGACAGCAGTTGATGGAAGAGGAAGGAACGAGTCAAACACAAGGCCGCCTGCACATCTCCTGACCGGGAGTAGGTGAAGATCTGGGGCTTTAACGGGGGTAGGAGCTCGGCTTGGCGTCCTCTCTGTAATCTGTCCCCTACAGGCCTCCGTACTCAGAGACCTGTACTTCAACACCCGCTGCTCTGGAGGTTTTTTAGGGCCCCAAGTCCCAGAGTCTAAAACCTCATTCCCGAGCCCCGCCTGCCGCGGCCGCACCTGGTCCGAGTCTTCATTTTCGCTGCTGTAGCAGCACCCCATTGCTGGGGTAGGGCCGGGCGCTCAGGCCGCGCCGAGGAGGGACGGCGTCCGTCGGGAGCCTTTCCGGTCACATGACCCGAGGCCGCCTCCTGCGAGCTACTATCTGTTCCCCTCCCCCCCACTACCGGGTCCCAGAGCCAGAGCCAAACCCCCACTTCCGGCCCCACCTCCTGCCGCATGATCACTGCTAACCAATGGAAAGACGTACCCTATGTGCCAGGGCGGGGATCACGTGATGTGAGGAACGGGAGGGACGTGTCACGTGATTATCAGCTTCCCAGTCTGTAAACTTAAATTCTCTAAACCTTTAATGGTTGTTGGTGTGCTGTCGCATGGCCCGGAGGCGAACTTTCTGGGGCTGTGAGCGAACTGAGGCCAACTGCTGATACTCTTCCAAAAGCTGACTGGTTGGGAGGCTGAGGCAGAAGAAGGATCAGTGCGAGTTCGAGAAGGGAGCTCAAGGCCAGCCTGAACTGCATAGGGAGACCCTGTCTCAAAAAGACAAAAAAAAAGATGACCTTGGTAAAGTAGACGTGTCACAAGGTCTGTAATAAAGACAAAAAGACAAAGCCACTTAACTAGGGACTGGTGATATAAACACTATCCCAATTCTCCATCAATGGACAGAGTCCTTGAATTCCCTAAAACAGGTGGGGCATGCGGCCCTTACCTCAACAGGTGCCTGCGTGGAGGCGAGGCTTCTGTGCTCCTGGCCTTGTCCCTCTTGTCCCAGATGAGAGCTTCAGAGAAGGAGGCTCCCCAGGCCTTGCTGTCATCTCTGCTTTCAGATATCTTATTAGGAGGAAGAGATAGGAGGGTGGGTGAAACTCTTCATCTTAGAATAAATCCATGAGCAGATGAAGGCTTTCTCGAGTGGCCTGGAGTAGTGAAGTGAAGGTGGATGGTGAAAAGAGTTGCTGCTTTCTGGGCTGAGGTCACACCTTTTTGTAACCATATTTGAAAGTCTTCCTTTTCCTAGCAGTTGAGGGAGGAGGGCTCAGGATGGAGGGGTTTTCTTTCTTTCTTTTTTTTTGGAGGGGTTATCTTTCTAAGTACCATGGCTTCAGATAGAATTCTCTAGGGCTTTTAAATCTTGTTCACTTTCACTTTTTATTTATTCTCAAGGGATTATACTGGAGACTCAGCTGTGTTTCATTTTGTATTATTAAATGGCCCTGTGCTACGAAATTTTAGCTCTGCAGAGTCTTAGCACCCTACCATAAACACTCACAAGATCCTGTTGATACTTTGCAGGGTGTTGTGGTTCTCGGTGGGCAGAGGAGCACGTTTTGTACTGCATTTCCATTTCTGGTGTCCTGTTGAGCACTTTTAATTTTTTTTTTTTCCTGAAGAACATCTTATGAAAATATTCTTTAAAATGTTTAAAATACTCCTTTATTATCAGATTGCTCTGATTTCGCCTTTATTTTGTTAAACTTTTTAGAGATGAAGGAAGTGCTGCTGTGGAAAGAAATGTACTATATACTATTTCTGTATCATTAAAATGAGTTTTTTATGGTTCAAAAAAAAAAGCCTACTGAGATCCTGGCCAAGGCTCCTAAGGGTTCTAGTTTGGGGCAATCATAAGCCCCACAAGATTGGTGTCCAGTGAGGCAAGGGAGGGGAAGTTTATGCCTCTTCTAGTGGAAGTGGAGACTCCACCTTGCTGACCTATCTCCTTAAGGCATTTCTCTTATTTATTTAGGTATCTGGAATCAAACTCAGGATTTCGTGCTTGCCAGACAGGGTCTGCACCACTGATCCCAGCTCTCAGGCGGTTCTCTTCAATCCTGTCTTTGATCACAGCTATCATAATTAACGCAAAGCAGTTTTTTTTTTTAAAGGGGGAGCAGGTGTTCTGAGACAGAGGGTCACTATGTCGCCCAGGCTAGCTTTGAGACTGCTTTTTTTTTAATCTTTTTTTTTTTTTGGCGGGACTGGGGTTCGAACTCACAACCTCGCACTTGTCAGGCAGGCATTTGTGACATGGAGCTATCTCCCCAAACCCCTGTGGCTAGCTTTGAAATGAAGATTATCCTACCTCTGCCTCCCAAGTGCTGGTGTTGGGCTGGAGATAGCTCAGCAGCAGGGCATCTGCCTGGCAATCACAAGGTCCAGAATTCAATGCCCAGCACAAAGATCTAAGTCAAGTGCTGGTATAGTCCTGTATACTTTGGTAGGGGTTCAGTTGGCTCTTAAAAGCCTGTCATGGGGCTGGGGAGATAGCTCCATGGCATAAGTGCCTATCTGGCAGTGCAAGGTCGTGAGTTTGAACCCCAGTCCCACCAAAAAAACAAAAACCCTGTTATGCTGGGAGTGGTGGTGAAGGCCTGTAATCCTAGCACTTAGGAACCTGAGGCAGCAGGGTTGCCGCGAACTGGAGGCCAGCCTAGGCTCAGTAGTGGGTTCAAGGCCAGCCTCAACAGTATAGCAGACCTTGTCTTAAAAAACAAAAACAGCCAGGCCATGGTGGTGCATGCCTGTAGTCCCAGCACTTGGGAGTCTGAGGCTGGAGGACTGGTGCAAGTTTGAGACCAGCCTGGGCTACAAAAAGTGAGCTCAAGGCCAGCCTGAACTGCATATCGAGACCCTGTCTCTCTCTCTCTTTTTTTTTTAACTTTATTTCATGCCTGGCTCACCCTGTCCTGTGCAGCATGTGGTGCTGGGGATCGAACTGCTGTCCCTGTGGTTGCCTGGTTGCCTAAGCAGGCACTTTAGATGGCTGAACTTTCTCACAGGCCTGGACCCTGTCTCAAAAAGACAAAAACAAACAAAACAAAACCCTCTTGTCTTCTTTGGGCCAAGGATACAGGGCTACATCTGATCTCTAGATTATGCACTGATACCTATCCCTCCACTTCATGTCATAGTGTGAAGGGGTAGGGAAGGTGCTTCCACTAGCATAGAGAAATACTTGTAGTTTCTTCTCTTTGGTTTTGTTCTGTTATTTTGATTTTCGTTTGCATTACTATAGGCAGTAATGCGAATATTATAAATGAGAAACATTACAGGCAGTTAGACAGGGCCAGGCCCTCAAGGGCAGCATGGTAGACAAGGTGACTTTACAACTATAGACAGACACTCCTCTGCCATGGGCCAGATCTCAAGACAAGAGTAAACAAATACAGCTACATGTTTCCCTAGGGATGGGCATCAGTGATTGATATTGTGAATAGGTTTCAATCACCTTGGAAAAGCCCAGTTGAGTCACTAACCCAATCCCTAACAGGAAGAGACCTTGGTTGGTATTCTTGCCTGCTTGCTACGTGACTGGCTTCTCCATTGGTTCTGGATTTAATCAATGTTACCTGAGCAATCGTGCTTGTAATCTCATTGGTTAACCATAGTTTTGTCCCACCTCATGCTGACCTAAGCGAGTTCCCATGTCTTCTCCACCAACTTAGACCCGCCTCACCACATGGTTTTCTTCTATAAAAGTCCCTGGAAGAGACAGCTTCCTGGGGACACCCACTTGGGACCTGCTGCCGCACCTGTTCCTCTTTCGAACAGGAGCTTTCTTTCCCTAATAAATATATTCTGCTCATAACCTCCATTTGTTCCTAAAATTCATTCTTCGGTTTTAGAGAACACGAATTCGTCCCAGGTACTTTTCAGGTTGAAAGATCATTTTTCCCCTATATTATTTGGAGGCTAGGAGGTCATCCACCCAGGATCAGTTTTTCTCCCTGTGTCATTACAACACATAGAACCCAGGTTCTCAAGTGTAGTAGCAAGCATTCTACCACTGACCTACACCAAGTCTTTTCTTTTTTTTTTTTTTCCTTTGAGACAGGGTTTCTTAAGTTGCCTGGGCTAGCCTTGAACTTGCTTCCTCCTGCCTCAGTCTCCCTAGTGACTGGGAGGCCTGCTAGAAACCACCGAACAGTAACTGGTTTCTTGATTGAGCTGAACTTTGCACCTGGGGCCTGGCAGGCTATCTCCCCACCAGGTTTGCCTACTGTCTGCAAGTATGCTGAATACAAATGATATCCATCTGATTATCTTCTCTGGCTGTTCTGAGGATCTTCTGCTCCCTGTGCTTCATTCTCATCCAGTGTGAATTTACTCATTAGGTCAACGAGGGTTTACCGTACACTGTGTGCCACCCCAGTGCTCTATCTGGATAGACAGTCATTTAGAAAAGTCAAAAATTCTTGTACTCACACAGCATGCAATCTAGTGATCACAGCATATTGTAATATTATTCCTTGGTCAGCCTCCTCCACCAAATTGAGAGTTCCTGGAGGACAGGGGCAGATTCTGACACTTGTCTGTGACCCAATCCCTAACATTTGCTTACAGAAAACTTGAGTTTTGAGTTGAATAATTTACAGTTTCTCCCTCACCTTGGCTCACACATTACATGTCCTAATCCAAGAGCCTGGGGTTAAAATCACCAGACCTAGCAGCATTTATTACCCCTTCTATCAATACCCTGGAGTTAGATAGCTAAGTTTTTTGAAGTCTTCTAAAGTATAGCAGGCAGCTCTGGTAACTTGAACTGCAAGTCTCAGATAGCAATAGCTGCCTCACCATCAATAATTGAAAGCAGTTGTAGCTTCCTGCCTCAGCATTATCCCTCCAAGGACTCCCCTTCTGGCCCGGTACTCCAGTCTTTGTAAGCAGAGCATCTATTCCAGGTAAGGCGGGCCTTGTTGGGTTCTCATGCCCACCATCATGCATCTACTCATATCCATTCATGTCCTCTCCCACCCCCATCAGAGGCTTTGGAAGTCCTGGGAGGTCAGAGATGGAGTGGGAGGATGGTCCAAGACTGGGAAAGGAGAGGGCAACCATCCTTCCCAGGGTGCATTGGGGAAAAAGGCTGAGGGTGAGGAAAATGTGTGTACTTGTAAAGGGAATGCTGACAGCACAGGGAAAGAGGGAGAAAAAGAAGAAGGAAGAAGGACAGCATCAAGGACTCCTTCCACCTTCAGTGAACAGCAGAGTCCTGCAGTGGAAAAAAAAAAAAAAAAAAAAAGAGACATCTCACCCCAACACCTTATGGAGTATTTTAATTGCCTTCTACTGAGACAGAGCACAGTGACAATGTAGCATTTTCTGAACAAAAGAACCAAACTCTTTTCTTCTGTTGCACAGTATGAGGTGAGAGAACAGGCAGGTACGGTGTCTGGTGAGGGTGAGGATATTGTAGAAGGAACTGAAGAGAGGTCCTGAAGAAGGGCTGGCTGGCATCAGAAATAAAAGTAAATATATGAAGGAAGTGGAGTTGGGAGAAGAGCTTGGGATTGGAAAGAGGTGGTTTAGGTTTGAGCTAAACATGGACAGTAAAGTTTTTTGTTTTTTTGCAGTACCAGGGAGGGACCTCTGAACCTTGTACTTGCCAGGCAGGCACTTATGCTGCTGAGCTATATCCCCGGCCCTCTTTTTTTTTTTGAGACAAGTTTTCACTGTGCAGTTTAGGCAGGACTTGAACTCACTTTGTAGCCTGGGTTGATCTCAAACTCATAACAATCCTCCTCCCTCAACCTCCCGTGTGTTGGGATTTCTACAAGCATGTACCACCCCATCTGGTCTAGACTCTTTGAACATACATAGGTGTAACAAATATATATAGGCAGGGGCCGGTGAGATGATTCGGCGGTCTAAAGCGCCTGCTTAGGAAACCTTATGCAACTGCAGGGACTGCAGTTCGATTCCCAGCACCACATGCGGCACCAGCCGCACCCCCAGGGCAGGCTGAGCCAGCAACAAAAAAAATTATATATAGGTATATATGCTTGGAAATATACCAACCTATATTCAGCTTCAGCTTCCTGTGCTTCATCTTTTTTTTTTTCTTTGGTGGGACTGGGGTTTGAACTCATGACCTTGCACTTGCCAGGCAGGCACTTGTGCCATGGAGCTATCTCCCCAGGCCTTCCTGTGCTTCATCTTTATCCAATGTCAGTTTGTGTTTTTTTTGTGGTACCAGGGATTGAACTTGGGATCTTGCACTTGCCAGGCAGGCATTTATTCTACTGTCTTTTTTTGAGAGAGTCTCACTGTGTAGGGCTCAAACTCATGGTGATCCTTCTACCTCAACCTCCCCAATGTTAGGACTTCAGACATGCATCACCATGCTCAGCAATTAGCTTTTGTTTTTTGTATTTTAGGGAAGGGTCTACAGGGTGTTCAGGGTCTCACTACTTGATCGGATTCGTAGTGATCTGCCTGTTTACAGCCTCCCAAGAGCTGAGATTATAGGCGTGGGCCACTGCAGCCAGTCTCAATTGCAGGCTCAGCACGCCCTGGGGGTGGGGGCGGGGCCAAGCCTGCACAGGCAGGCCTGGGGATCGAACCCTTGGCCCCTGAGCTTTTTGGCCAGCCCAGCAATTAGCTTTTCAAAATCAATGAAATGTTTACTGTCCGCTGCACCTAGTTCTGCGTTGTGTGTGTGTGTTTAATATTATGTCCAGCTCAGCCTAGGGGCAGGGGCTGGCGCAGCATGTGGTGCTGGTAATCTAACCGTGGTCCCTGCAGTTGCCTAAGCTTTCCTAAGCAAGCGCTTTAGAACACTGAACCATTTCGCTGAGTTCTGCATTGTGACTGGACAAAAGACACAGCCTTTCTCAGCCATGAACTGTAAAATGGGAGCATAGTAAATGCTACTGGTAAAGGCTGTACAAGTGACAGTCAATTAATTGGTAGGTGTGGGTTTCTCTCCTACCTTTTTCCATTCCAGCACTCACATAGGGACCATGTCCCCAGCAATTGCATTGGCATTCCTGCCACTGGTGGTGACGTTGCTGGTGCGATACCGGCACTACTTCCGACTGCTTGTGCGCACAGTCTTGCTGAGGAGCCTCAGAGACTGCTTGTCAGGATTACAGATTGAGGAGAGGGCCTTCAGCTATGTGCTCACCCATGCCTTGCCTGGGGATCCTGGTCACATCCTCACCACTCTGGACCACTGGAGCAGCCACTGCGAGTACCTGAGCCACATGGGGCCTGTCAAAGGTCAGTGGTCAAGGAAGTGCCCCCAAGAGGGTGAAGAAAGATCTGGGGCTTGCCCCTGTCTTACTGGGTTAATTGGGCAAGTTTCTGTTCTTCCTTAGGTATCTTTTCTTATCTGGCAATGGATTTAGACCAAGTCATTTATTCATCTAGTAAACATTTATTGCCATCTATTTGGTACCAGATAATGTGCTGTGAGGAAGCAGTAGAGGCAACAGGGATAAACCAACCACAAATGCTAGGACCTTAATATACAGGAAATAATTATTAACTCACAGCTTTGTAATTATCTGTGCTGAGTCTTTCTTCCCTACCATAGAAGCTTCTGCATCCAATTCAGGATAGCATTCTTTGTATTCATCTCAGTTCCAGTTCTCAGCAAAGTTATTATTTTAAAAACTCATCAATTCCAAGATCAGACATATATTCAATGAATAATAAAAGGGGTTATGTAAAACTAGAAGACTCTTGGGAGCCTGGAAGATGGAGTGGTGGTTTCTCCCTGGGCACTTTTGGAGGAAACAACATTTGAACTGAGTCTGGAAGGATTCCTTTCTAAGTGGCCAGGTGGATGGGGATGGGAGTGGGAAAGGACAAAGCCAATCACATGTACATATGTGGCAGGGACAGATGAGACATCATGGTTGACTCTGGGAATAGTTGTTTGGGATAGCTGTGATTTTAAGCTACAGGTGAGAGCAACTGAGAGGTGTAGCTGGAAATCTAGGTCTAAAAAGGTCCTGAATCCCAGGTGGAGGATCCCAGGTCAATCTTAAAAGCCTTTAAAATCATCAGAGCCAGAGATTGACAGATTTTTCAGATTTCTGGTAGCTGGGATGAATAGACTAGAGGGGGCAGGAGGACCAGTGGGGCAACTGGGGGAACAAATGAGACCCCAGTTTGTTGGGAACCACAAGAGGATGGGTAGGGATGTGCAGTCTCTCTTTCCCTGGGGCCCATGTCCACTTCCTGTGTCCTCTACAACAGCCATCTTGCCCTATAGGTCAGATCCTAGTACGACTGGTGGAAGAGAAGGCCCCTGCTTGTGTGCTGGAGTTGGGCACCTATTGTGGATATTCCACACTGCTTATTGCCCGCGTCCTGCCCCCTGGGAGTCGCCTTCTCACCGTGGAGCGGGATCCACGCACCGCAGCAGTGGCTGAGAAGCTCATCCGCCTGGCTGGCTTCAATGAGCACACGGTCAGCCTCCCCATTTCCCTAACCCTGATCTCTTCTCTGGTTCTCCCACCTTGCCCTACCCAGGCCACTTAGCAACTGTGACCCTGTAGGATGTGTGATGACAATCCCTGGTCATCAGAACATACTTTCTGCTAGGCAACAAAAGCAGCTAGGAAGTCTGCAGAGCTCAGCAACTGAGTCCAAGTCTTCATCTGCCTCGGGTCAGCTGTGTGACCTTCGCAAAGCACATATCCTCTGAATCTCAGCTTCTTCATGGGCAGAATGAAAATTACAATAGTGACCTAACTTCTTGGGTTCTGAGGCCAGAGGAAATGTGACACACTCATGGGGACTCGGGACAGGTCCTGGTAGGGCCTAGCGTGGGAAAGAAATCCTTCTACCCTCACAGCTCTGCCTCCCCCAACAGGTGGAGCTCATTGTTGGCAGCTCAGAGGAGGTGATTCCACGCCTTCGAGTCCAACATCAGCTGAGTCGCGCAGACCTGGTGCTCCTGGCACACCGGCCCCGATACTACTTGAGAGATCTGCAGCTGCTGGAGGCCCATGCTCTGCTGCCAGCTGGTGCCACTGTGTTGGCTGACCATGTGCTCTTCCCAGGTGCACCCCGCTTCCTCCAGTATGCCAAGAGCTGTGGCCGCTACCGCTGCCGCCTGCACCACACTGGCCTCCTAGACTTTCCTGCCATCAAGGATGGCATAGCCCAGCTCACCTATGCGGGACCTGGCTGAGGTTCGGAAGCAGGAGTATTTACTATTTCACCCCTAACCCCATGCAAACAAGGACCTCAGAACATCCCCTTCTTTCCCTATTTTGCGCCCAGCACATGCTGGGCTCAGGGCTAGGAGGCTGTCTTCCCAACTCTGCCCCTTTCCAGCCTCCACACCGGCCTAAAGAAGTGTCAGATTTTATCAAGACTGCTTGGTCCCACTGGTCCCCTCCTTATAGAGACGTGGACTGAGAACAGGAGGCCTGAGCTCCCAAGCCAACTTTCTGGTTTGCTTGGTAACTTCAGGTGAGTCCTGCCCTGCTCTGAGATCTAATCTACACTAAGATAACTAGTTAGGAGATCCCTAGAGCCTCCCAGCTCTGCCTCAGGAAGCCTCTTCTGAGCAACCTGGACACCTTGGGCAGGCTTAGAGGAAATACAACATAACAAGAGGCCATGCAGGAATAGCTGAATACAAGCTGGAGCACAGAAGCCTGGGCCCGGGTTCTCCTACCCTGCCTGCCTGGCCTGTTGGATCTGCTTCATATCCCTTGAGTGCTCTCTTTTCCTCACAAGCCCAAGAGAAGATGTGGGAATCCTCTAGGTCCCACCAGATAGGGAATAGACATAGGGGAAAAATTCAGTTCTGTGTCTTTATTAACAAGAGTTAAAAAGATGCCAGACCTGGCAAGCAAAGGGTGAGGTACTGGACAAGAAGGTGGGATTGGTTCAGGACTGGGGGTTCAAAGGCAGACAGATGGTCTGGGAGGGGTCGAGATCAGCTCCTGGCAACAGGTGAGGATGTGCCCAAAGGTGAGCTTTCAGGCACTGGGGCCACCAGCTAGTTCTGCAGGATTGTGCAGTTGGGGCTGGGGATGCAGGGCAGGGCAGGCTGGCCTGGAATCACCACCCAGCCTTGTCCACCTAGATCATCCACTGGTCCTGATCCTGTTCGTTACCTTCCATGTCCACCTAGAGAAGAGGCTGAGTGTGCATAGGGCAGGGCCTTAGCCCAGATTCTGCCCCACAGTGGATCCAGGGTTTCTGTACCCTTTGGCCATCAATTAGTTTGAGTTAGGGCCCTCCCCACCACCCGCACCTACCTCATTGACTTCTCCATCATCAGGTGACTCATTGTAGTCATTCATCTCGTCCATGTCCTGCATGTCCTCATCATCCTCTGAGTCCTCCTCACTGTCCTCATCGTCATCTTCATCCTCCTCTTCCTCATCATCATAGTGCTGGAACACAGAGGAGACTCAGTCCCCTGGGCTGCCAGACCCCTGGAGCTTCCCTGCCCCTACCCTACAGAATCTCTATCCAGACTGAGAACCACGACTGCTGTGGCTCAGACCAGGACATGCAGAATTAGAGGAGAGCCCAGGCCACCACTGGCCCCACAAAGGCCCCACCTGCTGCAGACTCACCTCTGAGGCTGGCTTGCCAATAGGGACCAGGTTGTTGTCCTTCTCCGCGATGCTTTGGAGCTGTGGGCAAAGTGGGATTGGGAGGGCCCAAGAAGAACAGATCAGAGCATGGAATTGACCTGCTCTGACCGGAAATAGATCCCTAAGTGTTGGCACAGAAGCTTCCTCCCAGTTCTCAGGAAGATTTGATCCCTTTCTTTTCTGTCATCTGCCACTTATAAATTTGATCCAACTATTTAAACTCTCTGGACCTTGGTTTCTTTATGTAATCATGATAAGGGTGAACTGACAACCTAGAACATGGTACCTGCTAGACCCAGCATATAATAAATAGTTAAAATTATTAAACTCTGTGCTATAGAGAAAAGAGTTGAGGCGGTGTGAGAGGAACCTCAGTCCTAATTTTGCCCAGAAGTGACACAGTCCCCTAGCAAATGAGAGCACCAGGAAGAAGAGAGCCTTGACCCCCGGCTCCCAGGCTGCTGTCAGGTTTCCAGGAGCTGCCTGTGCTATTCGAGGGTCTCACTCACCCAGGCCTGATGCTGCTGCTCCTGTTGCTGCAGCTCTGTCTCCTCCACGCAAGGTCGATCCAGATTAAACCACAGCGTCTCAGTCACACGGGGGAAGAGTGAGGGGAACAAGGTGGACATGGCTCCTAGACCAAGGAGAAATATAAAGTGAATGTGTTTTGCTTCAGATCTTAATGGGTTGTAATTTGAATGAGGGAGAGGGTAGAGTGGAAGGTAGCAGGGAAACAACTATTTCCTCTGGGAATCACACAGACCTGGGTTTGAGTCCTGGCTCCACCACTTACTAGCTGTTTGTGGCCAAGTCACTTAACCTCCCTGAGCCTCATTTTCCTCATCTGTAAAATGAGGATAATAACAATTATACCACCCTCAAAGTTATTCTGATAATTAATTTTCAAGTAAAGCTGTAGGTTGTTTGTGGAAGGAAAAGAATGTGAACCAACTATAGAGATGGAATCCAAGATACAGACTAGATACTACAAAATGAGAGGCACTCCCTTGCCAGCCATGGTGGAGCATGTAATCGCAGCAACCCCAGAGGCTGAGGCAGGAGGATGGATACAAAGTCAAGGACAGTTTAGGCTACAATAGTGAGTTCAAACCCAGCCCTAACTAGCGAAACCCTGTCTCAAAACAAACAACGAGGCAACAAGGCTCTACAAAACTGTACTCCTCCAAACCTTAAGTCTTAATTTTTGCCCCTTTCTGATGGACCATGAAATACCCGCCCAGTGTGAAAATTTTGGAACGCTAACCACCTCTTTCACAGACCACAGTCAAACTCGCGTGCAAACAGGGTTTAACAGGACATTCTAGAAATCCTGAATACATATATACATAGAAGAAAGATCAAATGTATAAGAGCCGGACGTGGTGGCGCACGCCTGTAATCCCAGCACTCTCAGCACTCAGCAGGCTGAGGAAGGAGGATCCGTTGCGAGTTAGCCTGGGCCACAAAGTGAGTTCAAGGCAAGCCTGAAAAACACAGCGAAACCCTGTCTCGAAAGGACCAACAAATAAATAAAAGATCGAATGGGTGGACTAAAACGTAAGAGAAATGTAAATCAGCTGAGAAAGCTAACCAGGAAGGTCCCAGGAAATCTGAATTA
This sequence comes from Capromys pilorides, assembly GCA_004027915.1. Lineage (NCBI taxonomy): Eukaryota > Metazoa > Chordata > Mammalia > Rodentia > Capromyidae > Capromys > Capromys pilorides. Next base: position 16,199 of record PVKN010017904.1, read on the forward strand.
AAACACCTCAGCTCACGAAAGACAGTCTGAGACCCAAAAACAGGCTGTCTGACTGGCTTTAGGTCATTCCATGAGCCAGGGCTTAGAACTCGCGCAGGGAGGGGATCCAGGCCAAGCACTGGAGAAGAGCAGAAAAAAAGAATTCATATAAAAGTCAGTTTCTGCTAAACTTATTTGACCGACCCAGGTCCAGTCGCTGACATTTCGTGGACCCAGACTTCCCAGTCTCAGTCCCAAATACCAGAGAAGCCACCCTCACGCCCCATAAATACTGACAGAGATCTTGCCTCGGAAAACCCAACCCCACGCAGCAAAGTCACCGCCCATGCTTTGCTTATTATAATAATGACCGCGTGGTTGACCAACAGAAAGAAGGTAGGGGTGGGCCTTGGAAAGGAATTTGACCTTATAGGGTTGATAATCGCGAAAGGAACGGGGGCCTGGGAAGAGCCAATTAACTGAAAGAAAAGCCAGGGTGACAGGAAGTGACACCAATGAATGACGGGTCTGGTGTTGATGGGGTGGGGCTTAGTCTCAATGAAGCGGCCAATGAGCGGCAGCTCTTTAAGGGTGAATGGGTCGGAACATATAGTTCCAAAGGAACTAAACTTCTCTGGGGGAAGGAAGAAAAAAGGAGCAAAAAGACAAGCCCAGCTTCGCTTCTGTACTTACCGCGCCAGGAGGCGGCAGCCGTAGGCGACCCGGAAGCGCTTCTCGCAGCTTGAGCGGAAGGACCCACCAAACGCATGCGTCCTTTGTCGCCCTTGAATATTTTCCTCCGGCATACAAACCGGAAGTGACGTTAGCACTCTTAGGTACTAGTTGGAGACCCGTCTGTCTATTGGCCCTGCCTTGAGTCTCAACTAGTCCTCCTTTCCCGTTGCCCGTGCTCCCCGCC
>PVKN010017905.1:0-17094 GCA_004027915.1 Capromys pilorides
CCTTTTTTTTTTTTTTTGTTTTCTTATAAGACAACCATTTACTTGAGAGAGAGAGAGAGAGCAATAACTGAAATAGCATTAGAAGCAGCACACATCTAAAAGACCAGAATGACAGGCATTCCAAGCATAATTTTAGTGTTACACGTTGCTATCCTCAGTGTGAAAAGCCTGTTGGAGGTTCTCAGGACTGCTGTCTAATTCATCCTGTGTATATAAGTGCATGGTTTTGCTCCTGCCACGTTTTCTATCTTTTCTGCTTGCAGACTCTTCATTACTTAACCTTTAAGTTCTTGATTTCCATTCAGCTGTGTTATGCCTCTCCATTGTTATTTCTTCTTTTGAGTTCTTACACTAGGGAGACTAAATGATATTTACACATGTAGGTCTGGTTTATTACAAGGATAGCCAATATTTTGGTCGTAGCCCTTCAAGGTCAGTGAGGACTCTGGACATAAGAGAACCTGTGCTATAACATTCTATAACTCAGTGGTGTCACAAATTTTCTGTTCAAGGAGATTTTGGGACCACAGAGAAAAGGAATTGACAATATATAGTGTGCCTAAGGAGAGTCATCTGGAGAGAAAACATTCTCTCAGGCTTTCACAGAGAGCAAACTGGTGAAGCAATGGTCATGACACATCCACATGGCTGACACTGACAACAGATCTACAAAGCACTGTACATGGTTTCAAAGTAAATCTTGAGGGGATTTGACTGACCTTGGGAGGTACAAAAGTTACATGCTTTGTTATACAAGTCTTGCTTTAACTTGTTAACCACCCAGCAGAAAAGTTTAAACACAAGGCATAAAAAGTAAAGCTAGATTAGTACATTGAGCTGTAAAAGGCTTAAATCAACAGTTTCCAACATTGCCAGTTCTCCCAATAACTCACTATGATTATGGAATTTTGGACTATATATACAACTGCTTTCTCTTAGTCCAATGAGAATAAATTTTTATATCAATAATGATTATAAAAATTATCATGCCTATATCCTGTGTTCTGAATAACTACTATGAGGACAATATGCATTGTATCTGTTATTGCAAATGTACTACTAATGTGTTTCGAAATTGTCACATTGTTATTTCTTATTAAAAGTAATTTAAAAAATAAATAAAATAAAATTTAAAAAATAAAGATAGCTTGAATGATTGTACTGCTAATATCGGCTGGCCTATTGAAAGGAGCAGTTAATGTTTAATTTTTATCTCCTTTTTAATTTTTATAATTTTTAACCTATTTTGTATGTTTATATTTGGTAATCTGAACAACTAATTTGAAGACAACAATATGCAACAGAGCAACCATTGTTGAATTTCTATTGGCTTGGTCAGTGGAATTCTGTATTGTTTCTAATGGTTTTTTTTTTTGGTGGAACCTGGATTCGAACTCACAACCTTGCACTTGTCAGGCAGGCACTTGTGCCATGGAGCTATTTCCCTGGCCTTGCTTTGTTTAGTTTTTTTTTTTTTTTTAACTTTTTTTAAATTTTCTTTGAAAAATATAAATAAATAAATAATTTGCCCAATTCTGAAGTAAAAGGATAAAGTCACGCAGTTTTTTTGTCTCAGTTTGCTTTACTTTCATTCAGCGTAACAGTGTCTCCTGGAACACCAAGTCCATGTGGAAGCAGAAGAGGACGAGCTGACTGGGCCCTGGCCACCCATGCTGCCCACACTGGCAGAGCTCACAGAGCCCAAGGGATGAGTTTCCCTCAAGGCAAACTGAGACCACATGAAGGACCGGCATTCTGTGGCGTGTGAATCAGCCTGGGCCACCTTAATGAAATGTCATGGGCTGGGGAGGGTAAGCAGAAGAGATCCATCTTCCAACAGACATGGAGGCTGGCAGTTCAGGTCAAGTTCTGGCCTAGTCGGTCTCTAGTGACAGTGCCTCCTGGGCTAGGGTGGCCAGCTGTCTTCTCTTTGTCCCAGTCTGGCCTCTCTTCAGGATGTGTTCACAGAGAGACAGTACAATTTGTCTGATGCCTACTCTGGAAACAATACTCACCCTCTCTCAACAAGCGATTTGTGCTAGGACTTCATTTAACCTCCCTTCCTCAGCAGTCCCGCCTCAGCTTGGGAAGGTGATACAGTTTTGTCTGAACAGTCCATGGTCCTCCCTTCTGCAGCCCCAAATGCTTGTCTTTCTTGTATGCAGAGCACATTTGTTCCACCCTAGTGGCCCCAAAACTCATCCCATATTAGCTCTCAGATCTGAAGCTCAAAGTCTCACCTTAATACATAAATCAGATGAGACAACACTCAACTATTCATAGCAAGTTGGACCTCCCCTGTGAGTGTGAAACCAGAAAATGCTATTAGCCTCTAAAATCCAAATACAATTCATTCTTATACCAAAAGCGAGAAATTGGGCAGAAGAAGAAGCTGTAGGCCCCAAGGAAGTCTAGGATCTCACAGGGAAATTTTCATTCGACCTTACAGCTCAGAATAATCCCCTTTGGTTTCACTTTCTGTATCTTGCACTTCTGGTGCCAAGGTCCCACCTTCTGGCCACGAGAGAGTAGAAATCTTAACTTGTGGCTCTGCTGAGTGGAAACTCTTGTCAGCTCAGCTCTGCTGAGGCCTTGGGTGCATGACTCTCGGTCTGAAATACGAGGCTAATTCCACAGGCAGTGAAAGCTTTTGTACCTGAAAAAGACATCTACAAAACATTGCTTCAGAAGTATCAGCTCGGTTTAAGAGTGGAGAATATGTTGAATAGGTACAAAAGCAAAGCAAGTGAGATGAACTAGAAAGATATTGTAATGATTCGTTCATTTTCCTGCATTCATTCATCGTAGATTTACAGAGCAATGCTATGTAGCAGGAAGCCCACTGACTATTCAAGATGCTATAATATTTGAGAAGGGCCAGTCTCTGCTTATGGGAAGCACGAACCAGGAGTCTGACCAACAAAATCCAAACCTGTGTGGGCGTGAATTAAGCAGATGTGGCCAAGACTGCAGGTGTCCAAAAAGGTGCTCTGTGAGGAAAAGAAACTTGCATCGTTTGATCACAAAATAGAAAATTGGTGCCAGTCATATTTCTACTTGAAAGCTTCCAAAATCTAGTTTTACTACACCAACTGCTTCCAGCATAGCAAAATAGCCTCAGGCAGGTTCAAGCAAATCAAGCTCCTTCATTTACTTCATTTCCCAGCAACATTTACTGGATGCTATCGATGTGTCAGACACTATTTTAGGTAGTAGGCATACAGATTTCGACAAATTATATAAAGTTCCTGCTTTCCTGGTAGGGAGGCTACAGAGTCAAACAAATTATATAAAGTTCCTACTTCCTGGAGCTAACAGTATAATGGGAGAGTCTGACATCAAATGGGTAAATAGGTTTTATAGCAAAGTGTCAGAGGGTGACCATGCGCTGCAGAGGAGACTCAGACGGGGAGAAGGATCAGAGGGTGACAGAAGGTGCCACTTTAGAGAGCGTGGCTGGGGCTTTGAACAAAGCTTTGAGCTGAGCCACATCAATCATCACTGAAGGGCACAAAGCCTGTGGTAGATCTTAGTAATAAGAGTAATAAGCTAGGGCACAGGACAGGGTTCTAGCATCCCACATTAGATCTTATTCTAAGTCAATTCCATACTAGCCTCTGTCTCTCTCTCTCTCTCTCTCTCTCTCTCTCTCTCTCTCTCTCTCTCTCTCACACACACACACACACACACACAATTTACCCTACAGGATATTGTCCATTTTAGGATCACAAAATGTGCACTGGCAGCAAAATAAAACATTAATAATAGCAGAAATTCTGTGGCATGCAACCAGCCCCCCATTATTCACAAATAACAGCAGAAACCCTCTATAAAGTCACCGCATGGCAATTTCCCAACACATGTTTGAATTCTTGGTGCAGGTGAATCTGTGCTCTCAGTGTAGCTGTGCTGGTTGGTCATCTACCAGCCATTCAGACTCACTCACCTGTTCTGCCTGCAGATACTTCCTGGTGAGCATAACCATAACTATTCCTCAGGCAGGCTGGAGAAAGAATACTCCCCTATTCTCTTAAGTCCGATTGTCCTCCCTCTTGGGTGCTCCCATTTACTCTTTTTCAGTTGCTTTCTTTCTTTTTCTGGAACAATGCTGAAGGTATGATCTAGGCCAGGTTTTTCACTAGGCAGTAAAATATCAAGAGCTTATCACATGCTGCCCCAGCTTTAAGATTTACTGTCCCTCAGGAAGAAAGAAATGAGGACAAACTCATCAAAATATAAACAGTTATTTTAGTAGAAAGAGAATAACACGTCCCAGCTGCAAAGAAGCTGTGGGTTCATAGCCAATGAGCACAAGGTGAGCGAGGTCATTCCAAGGGGAAAGGATGAACTGTCTAAGCAAAGTTGGCTCGTGTGACAACTTGAACTCATTAAGGAATTGCTCATTAGAACTGAATGTTAGCAGGTCCAAAACAGGTCCCAGAAATCATGCTGGAGCCCCAGGTAGGAAGATGTTTCCCTTCATTGAGTGTCACTGAGCCAGCTAGTGAACCCAGTCACACAAGTAAAACTCTCACCTTCTTTGTTTTAGTGACTAGAGATTCTAATTATGCTTTCCCACTAGGTTTACCTACGATTTGACTTTCAGTTCTTTGAAAACAGACCAGTGTAAGAAGCTAGCACCTTGAGAACATGGACTAAATTATGTTTACCTTAATTTGTCTCAAAAGCACTAGCGATCACGTAATATGAGAATTGTATGTGTGTGCCTTGGAAGACTTTGCGAAGCAATGTAGTATACAGTATTCATTTTAGAAGGCAGCGTTCATATTCGCTTCCACATTACTGGAACACAATACTGAAGCCCTGCCGTTTGCAGGAGGCCAGCTTTATCCCTGCCCACAGACTCAGAGTCAGTCCAAGGTTCGATGGCTCCAAGGCGGAAGCCTCGTGGCGAAGGACACAGGCAGCAGAGCTGCTTAATTCACAGAGCCGAGAAGCGTAGCAGGGACACAGGGCCAGAAAGCAGGGGGCCAGGGGCTGGATGTGGATTTCCACTTCACTCATCCAGTAATCCCGCCCCCCGGCCCAGAAGCATGTTTACTGATCTGTTAGGCTGCTCTCAAGCCACGCAAGCTGACATAACCAAGCTTTTCCACCACATTATTTTCCTCCTTTGAAGAGGCCGATGTGCATTCCCCAGGCCACCCGGGGCTGACCCTGTGATGCAATCCTGAATCCGCAGAGGTGGGCTGGGAAGCTAGGCTTTCCAACTCCAAGTACATCCTGATCCAAACACTTGTGATTGCTTTTCCTAGGAAGACGGAGTCTGGGTTATGAAATGAAAGACGTGCGTTCTCCTGCGACCAGCTCATCTGTCAGGCGCTACCCCCGCATCTCTCGCTCACTTTGGACCTCTTTTCACTGCAATCATCAGAGTTCTGTGGAAAGGAGCTAAGGAGCCTGCGAACAGCTGTCAACCCTTCAGCACTCTCCGGACTGTCTCTGTGAGCGCGTTGGCCTCCAAAGGCGGGAGTGCAGCACGCTCCAGTGAGCTCGAATAAACAGCAGCGCTCCATCCCCAATCACTGCAATCCATGTGCACAGCTCTCTTTGATGCAATGTCCTGTCAGGCAGCTCGGACAAAACACTGGCCCTAAAATCCTTGAGGTGAGCTCTTGCATGCGTTCTTTTATAAAGAAAAGCACCTGATGGGAGGAGGACCTGACGTCCTTGGCTGGGTGCTATGTCATCATGCCAACAAGTCAGATCTTTGTCGTGCTCTAGAATGCCATCAGCATGTAATTTCCAGTTCTTACCTTTGGCCACAGGCTCTTTGAATCGTATTTTATAGCTGAAGAAACTACCACAGTGTAAAGAAAATAGTAACTACTCTGAAAGCACTCTTTATACATCAGTAAGGATCATACATAATATGTCGAAGTCACACAACTAATAAAACAGTGAAACCCTGCTTTGCTAGCATAATTTGTTCCAGAAACATGTTTGTAATCCAAAGCACTTGTACTTTGTACACCGAAGTGAATTTCTGCATAAGAAATAATAGAAATCCAGAGGATTCTTTCTACAACTCCCCAAAAAACTTCGTGTAAACCTGCTATCATACTGTGTTATAATCCAAAATAATAAAGAATGTCAAAGAGATAACATGATTAGCAAAATAACCTTCACTTACCTTTGAGACTAGCCAAGGCTGGTGTGAATACAACGAGAGAGGAGGGATATTGTTGTGCAGGATGACTTTCTCTGTCGCTGACAGAATCATGGCTATTGATTGGCTCGGTAGAATCTTTTTCTTTTCCTGAAACTTTAACAAGAAACCTAGCCAATGGCATTTGTTTTTACCTCCTTTTGACAATTTTGTGGACACGTGACACTGCACTGTCATTAAAGAGATTAATTGCTCATATACCTGTGGATTTTCTCAGGTAGTATTTTCTACACAATTCTTCACTGACTTCCACGTTTTCCCTGTCTTCCTGACCTCATTGTGAGTGAGGGATTCTGCCCCTTGTGTCCTCTGTGACCTCTGGCTTGCCACAACCGTTGGCTTGTAGTTGTGACAGTGCCATGAGTGGCATCAGGAGCTGCTCGTGGGGCAGGACGTCACTCATCAGTCAAGTTCAATGTATTACAAACATTCACTCATCTTGCAGAACACTAGCAGAACAAGTTTTTCCCAACCCCAGGTTTTACTGTACCAAGCTAGGGAAAGAAGGCTAAGGACCACACCTAGCCCCTGTCCTGCTTTAACTGCACCGGCTCTTCTGCTGTATGTTGTGCAGCTATTTACAAGGGGAATGGGTACTAGCATTCAGTGATAACAGCCTGAGGCTCAGAGCAATGCGACACACTGGCCCAAGCTCACGTAACAGGGGAACAGAAGAACCAGCTCCACGTGCCCCCACATCACCTCTCGAATTGCTCACTGCTCCGCAGTGCCTGACAAGCAAGATCAACTAGGATCATGACATTTTCATGTCCCACAGCAATCCTTCACACCTTGAAGCTTGGGCTAAGTCAGTTATAAAATGCATGTAGTTTGCTGTTACTGCGCATCTGACCTAAGTGCCTTCTAACTGTAAAGTTACATCATTCATTAAAACAGCAAAGGAAAAGCCAGCGCTCATGGAGTTTGCTGTTCAAGTCCTATCTCTTGGAGGTAGAATGAGCAGCTACCCTTGGGCAATTCAGGGGGAGCCAAAAGTGACAAACGCTTAGGCTGTGAGATTTTCAAACAGACTCCTCAGTCCCATGGGTTAGGGAGATGCTGGGCCAGAGAGCAGGGCCAGTGGAACACATGTTGCTCCTCAAAATTGAAGTGCTTAGAAATTACTCTATTACCAGGGCTGGCCGGATAGCTCAGCGGATTAAAGCAACTGCTCAGGCACATGCAAAGGCTGGAGTTTGATCCCTGGCATGCCATGTTAGACCCGCCCCTGGGGCAAGTGGAGATAGCGACAGCGAGTGAAACAGGGTATGGTGGCTTACATCTGTAATCCCAGCACTTGGGAGACTGAAGACAGGAGGATCACTACCAGTCTAATCTGTGTAATGAGACCCTATAGGCCCTGTACTAAATACATAAAAAAAAAAATTAAGAAATTGCTCCATTACCAGAAGTCTTTGGCATTGTCACTCATAATTGTTTCCTATCATTTTTAACATTGGATCCCAGTCTTTTGAGTCTTGAGCCCTTGTTGCTTTTGGCTCTTAAGATCTGAAATCTGATAGCTCCCTTCTCTTTTCTCTCAGAGGGCAGGACTACTGGAAGGATTTTTACTAGCAACATGTTTGTGGTATACAACACTTTTCCTCTTGGGGAGCTGGTACGTGCATCTCACACATCTTAATTCTTTTTTGTCTCTTTCCCTTTCCTCCTATCAAGTTGTTAAGTGACATGAATCAGACGTACATGCTTAACTATGGCGTGGCTTCCTGTATGTAAGGAAAGATAGATAGGTAAGAGGAAGCAGGAAGACTAAGCCCTTCTTACTTGCAGGAGATGATTTCCTCCTAAAGTACCCCTTCTAGGGTTCTGTCAGGTGTCAAACTTTAAGCCATTTGGAGAAAAAAATAAAAGCAGTCACCAAGATATCCTTACTTATTTATGCAGTCTTATAAGAGTCAACCATCATAGCTATAGATTTTTTTAAAAATTCTTAATCTACAGCTTCTATTTAAAAGCATGTTAAAATTATAAAAATCTTGGTTTTTAATTTGAACCTTAAGATATATTTTCGTATCAGCATAGTCATGTATTAAGCCTTTGATCCTTAGCTTTGTGACACCTAAACTTTAAATTCTACTATTTATCATGAAAATTTGTTCTGGAAATTAAGAAAAACCATTCACTCATTCATTTACTCATGGATTCATTCATTCCTATACTCATTCATCATCTACCCCATTAGTATCTTTTGAGAGTTTCCTGATACAGTGTACATTGTCATTGTAAATGCCAGAGGCTCCCATGGGCTGCTTCATTTTCTAAGCTAAGGCACCACATCTGGGGAGAAGTTAAGTGTATTAGTAACAGTCGCATGATGAGTGTGAATGCAATGCGTTTATTGAAGGTACAGGAAGATTGAGAGGAAGGGAGGATTTGGCACCTAACATGGGTCAGATGTTGAGTGGTGGGACATAAATAAACGAATTGAGATACGCATTTTTCTGTGAAGGGAGACAAAGTTAATAACTTGATGGATGAGTAAGAAAGAATAATCCACATGAAGAACAGGATAGGGGTAAGGGTGGAAGGGAAGTGTATTCCTTATTCAGATGCATGCCTAGGACAAAGTTTGAAATGCTAATAATTGCTTAGTATCTTCAGTCTCTTTGATTCTAAATAAAACAAGAAAAAAAGGCGACTTGACCTCAAAACCTACCTTTGGTTGCATGCAGCCGATGCGACTGTCTTCCCGTGTTGAGCACTGCAGAGTCACACCTTCCCACGCATGGGGGTTGTGCTTTGGAGTGCAGAAAAGATAAGATCCAGAGGGGGACAGGGCCTTCTGAACATAGAGAGATTAATTTACACCACCATGAAATAAGATCAACCTGCTGCTGATCAAAGTCCCATTTCCGATTTTCCAGGGCATTTCACAGGAGGATTTTTTTTTTTTTTTCCCACTATGGATAAAAAGTAAAAGATAATAGAAAAATCACTGTTGTGTCACTTCAGGATGAAGACAAACAACAAAGTCAGGCTCTGATGGAAACCTAGCAAGCTGTGCTTGACACCGCACATGGAAAGAAAGGACAAAGCATTCCAAAGAGGAAAGCAGTTACCTCCTAAAAGGATGCAATCTACGTGAGCGTCTTTTCTAAAATGCACTTCCATGAGTGGGGTGCCGCGCCAGCTCCTAGGCCTCAGTCCACATAGCCAGCTTTGGTTAACAGTGAGCGCAGTGCAAAGACAGAAGGCACCTTCGTGTGCATTCTAACCACTCTGCTGCTTAAAAGTGATCTTCGCAGCTCTTTCTCTCTATCCCAAACACCCAGTGGCATGAATAGCACCACCTAGTCCACAGTACCTTGGCAAAACTAAGTAGATCAGTGGATGTGAAGTACTGTGGGTGAAATATCATAAAATAAACACAAGCCAAACATGATTTTGTTTTTCATTAAATGTTTGCTAACTCTTGATCTAAGTTGATCAGGCTAGAAATCTAGCAAAGGCAAAACCGAGAGATAGACACTCTCACTATTTGAGAGCAAATGTCTGGCTATTGTTTCTTTCAGTCTCTATCAGTTTCTTTACTTTTGCTTGGAAATGTGATTTCTTTTCACCAATGCAGCCCTCCTCACCCAGTTCCTCCCTCCTTTGAGAAAGTGTTAATCTCTCACATCACTCATCAGTGATTGCAAAAATGTTTGGATGAATAAATGAATGAAGAAATGAAGAAAATTCTTCTCCAGGAGATGCTTCTACTTGCAACGCCCTAAGTGCATGCCTAGTGGGGTGAACGGTGATGTCTCTGCCTGGTAGTTTTTGGTAATGTGTGGATGCTGATGAGGCGTTGCTCACCGTCTCTGTTTTCTTCACAGTCTTCATATCATGTGTGATTTCGATGACACGAGTGAGAACAGAAGATTCCAACAGTAATGCTGAGCTCTGCCATTTACTCATTGTAAGAACTGGCTGAGATTTTTAACCATCACATACCTTCACTTTCTCCACATATAAGTTACAGCTATCGTGCATGGCCTTTGTAAAACTGGCCATAAAATGCTGGCATTGCCTTATATAATAACCAGAGAGGCAGAAGGGAGAAAGCAGGGGCCCATAGTGGCTTGTAGAATAAGGACTGGCTGGCAAGTGCAGAGGGTTCAGGTTTAGCTTGCCTCATATGCCAGGTGCCCAAGATCCTGAAGCAGGGTGAGGTGTAACAGTGCTTTGATTTTCATGTGGGAAGTCTGGAGGACATGGTGGGTATCAAAGGAAAGGGAACATAATAAGAAGCGGCAGAAATCTCGGTCTATGAAGTAACATTCTCAAAGAGTGTGCAGGAGAGATAATTCAGTATTCTCCATGATTTTTCCCTTAAAAGAAGAATTTGAAAGAGAATACACTCAAAACTGAATCTTAGAATTCTGCCCCGAAGTTGTTTCGGTGTCATGGGAAACTCTACAGCACTCATGTCCTCAGGGTCTCCCCTCTCCCCTGGAAAGGTGCACGGAAGGAAAAGGGCAAACAGACTCCTGAAGCTCTGCCTTCTGTGTGAATCAGGACACTGTACACATCCCTGCAGCTTTTACCCAGGACAGGGGCTCTGCTGGGCCTTTCTCTCACAAAGCAGAGCTGAGGTTGTGTGACAGTGAAGCGCCCACCCCTGTTCTCCTCAGATCGGTTTATGCCTTCCCAGAAGATTGGGGTCAACCAAGTCAAAGCCACACCCCCTGTGTGCTGCCAACCACAAGGATTTTCACGGGTTGCTCACTAAACCTGACGAAAAAAAAATACTTAAGGTTGGAGATGCTTAGTAATTCTTAAGCTAGAAGTTCTTGAGCTGAAACTATCCAGCATCAAAAATGATAGTGTTCAAGCTGAGGCCCTTCCTACCCACTGAAGTCAAAAGCGTATCTAATTCCTCCACAAATGGAAGCTGCCCATGGTGCGTGCTTGCTCTCTTTCCAGTTGGGTGTGTACATGGGGTCGATACATCACTCTGTTTGCCTTCAAATTGTCTACAAGAACTATTGTGTTCAAACAATAGAAAGCGTGAGTCATCAATTTGAGAAATACTGCAAGAAATCTCAGGGGCTTAAAATTATCATCATTGCAAAGGAAGAAGGATATCTGCAGTATTTGCCAATCTCATTTAAGTATTGGATAAGCAAACAAACAGTCATAGAAACAGATAAACTTGCAGAGAGGTGTTCTGAAGGGTCCCAGTGTGGAATGGAAAAACATCCACCCCTGAAGTGTAAGAACCTGAACGAACAAATAAAACGTGAACCGGAAAGCAGATTCTGTGAAAGGGAAAGAATGTGTGCAACAGGAAGGAAAACTGGTGTGAGGGAAAGAGCACAAGAAAGGAAAAAAATATATTTATGTGCCTATACAAGATGTATAGATACAGGATAGCTCGAAAAATTACACTGTTGGTTTCTGCTGGTCTCTTGAAAAGAACAGTTAATACATTTTTTCCTCCTTTTTAATTTATTATAACTTTTTTGGGGCCAATTTTGCACGGTCATATCTGGTGATATAAACAGCTGATTTGAAGATAACATTATGCAAAACAACAGCCATTTTTGAATTAAAAAAAAAACCCAAACTTAAGAGTTTCCTTGTGACCTCTGCTATTCCCATACCCCCACCCCCACCCCAGGCTTCCGCTCAGCTCAGCAAGAGAGTTCAGGGCAGAAATGAAGCTCAGTTTTAGCTCAGGTCTGCACTAGAGACAGGCGCTCTGTGTCACACCCCCTCGGGAATTCGAGCATGAGTGGAACAGCAGGCAGCCAAGTGGGATGCAGACTCACATCAACAGGGTGACATCTGGCCAAAGAAGCAGTGTGATGCTGGCCCCAGTGGGTAAAGATGGAGTGAACCAGGACTGACACAGCATCCTGGGAGCCCAGGATCACCAGCTCTGAAACCCTCCATGCATAGCGCCAGACACAAACTTGGGTTAGGGCGCCGGAGATGATCTGAAAACGCACATGCTCCTCAGTCGTGGAGCCAGGCTCTGCTCACAGGGACTCTCTCTGCAACTGCCATGAGTGCTATTGGTTAGCACTAACTACCATTACCCCACCCCACCAAGTGTGCCTCTCCAGTGGTTCATGAATGGGAGAAATGGGTGCCATCCTGTCATCACGTGGATGTAGCTTGAGTGTGGCGCACTAGGACTCATGCGTCAGAACCTTGGTGCTCAGAGTAAGCCATGCCTGGTGGTGGGACATGAAGACGTGGGTCTAGATGGAGGACTTTAGGTCAGTAGGAACCTCAGAAAGGACAATGAGACTCCATCCCTCGAGTGTCTAGGCCTGTGGCCTCTTTCTTCCTGCTCTCACATGCCACCTGCCTTGAGATTTGCACCAGTGACTGAACCAATATAGCCACAGAGTCTTGGGCCCCCAGAACTGTGAGATAAATGGACCTCTTTGCTTTCTGAAGGAGCCTGTCTCCAGCACTGTGTTACAGTACCAAAGATGGCCTGGTGCACACCTCACTTCATAAGACTGCCTGCTTAGCTGAGTTGAATTTCTTATCACACAAAAAACTTTAAGGGGAGCATGCCATTACTTTCAGGGTAGGAATGAGGGGACAATGGTGAATTGCCTGAGACAACAGAGCCTGTTAGAATTAGATTCAGAGCTTGAGCCCAGGGTCCAGAATTCTGTCCTTGAAGGGTTGAACCCTCTGGAAGGCTGAACTGAGGCAAGTGCAGCCAGTGACCCATCTGACAAACCAGTGGTCAACATCACGGCTTGGCTTTCAGAGAAGATTCCCTAGTTGACACTGCAATGAACTACAGCTACCTAAGCAGTGCAGGGACAGCAGAAATCTTTTGGGAAGAGCAGGTAATATGGAAGCAAAGGTAAGATCTGATTTTTTTGTATTAAATGATTATCTTTTAGAAGAACCTTTCCTATCAACTTTTCCTCACTATTTAGCTCTCCTCCTAGCTGGGGAGAATAGGTGCTACCTTACGAATGCCCTTCAGACTGTTTGGACCAAGACCTCTCTTAAAAGGAAAGCTAACAAGACCAATGCACATGGCATGAGCAATGAATATGGTAGAATGGCTCCCTGCACCCCCCGCCTGAACTACAGTCTGGAACTCATCCTCCATCCTCTCTGGCCGGAGCACTTGCTGGTCCTGAGCCCATCCGCTGTCTGGTCTGACCTGCACCCCTGGGGGTAAGGATCCTCCAAACCTGCCTCCGTCTTCCCGCTCTCCCCGCACGAACTATAGTCCCAAACCCATCCACCAACCTGTCTGGCCTTGTGCCAGCCTGGTAAGGACCCTCAGCCTGTGTCCATCCTTGGAATCAACTCCAGAGCTCTGAATCCACCCACAGTCCAGACCCACAAGGCTTCACAGCAGCCAGTGGCCTGAGCTGCAACTCACAGCCAGGCACCACTGGAGGGGAACAAGCTGTGTGGATCCAGAACAAACTCCCATAGGCGCTAACAGCATAATTTCACCAAAGTACAGAGCTCACTTCCACACAAAATGAAAACGACAAGGAGTAAGATGCAGTCACAGGGCCTGACCCCACCAAAATCAGACACAGGAGATGATACCATGGAAGAAAACGAGAATCATGCAGCCAAAAACTCTGAAATTGAGGTAGACCAACAACTATAGAAATATATAGAGCAGCTCAGATCAGAGATAATATCTGAAATAAAAAAAGAAATCCATGAATTAATAGAATCTGAAGTGGAAAAACAATTGCAGAAATGTATAGAACAAAGCAGAACAGAAATAACACTTGAACAAAAAAAGACATGTCTAAATTAATAGCATGTAAGATAGGGTAACAAATGAAGAGAAGTAAAGAGGAGAGCAGAGCAGAAATAATCTCTGAACTAAAGAGAGAAAGGATAACTATAATGAAAGACTTAAGTAATATTAAAGAAGACATTGATAAAAAATTAGAGGAGAATAGAAAAAAGATGGATTCCATGCTTGAGCAATATAAGAAAAAAATAGATCACCTGAAACAGTATCAAAGAGATATACAAGAAAATAAAATCTCAATCACAAGCTGGCAAAACCATATGAACGAAAGTGAAGATAGAATCTCAGGTCTTGAAGACACACTCACACCTAGTGAAAAGGCAAGAAAGCATCTCTTAAAACAACCAGGGTGCAGGAAAAATAATTCAACATCTGCAAGATGATGCAAGAATAAACAACGTCAGATTAATAGGAATGAATGAAAAAGAAGGAGTCAATACAAATGATATAAAAAGAATATGGGCAGAAATAATAGCAGAAAACTTCCCCAATATGAGAAAAAAAACAGATATTCAGGTAACTGAAGCATATAGAATGCCAAACAACATCAACCCAACTAGAAAAACATCAAGACATATAACAATCAAGATCCCAGAAATCCAGCAAAACAATAACATACTAAAAGCTGCTAGAGAAAAGAAACAGATCACATTTAAAGGAAAATTCATCAGAATAACAACAGATTTCTCCTCACAAAACATGAAATCAAGAAGAGCATGGAGCAGAGTGCTTCAAGTCCTCCATGAAAACAAATTTCAGCCCAGACTGCTATACCCGATAAAACTATCTTTCAAGTACGAGGGAGAAGAGAAATACTTCCATGACAAGGAACAACTAAAGAATTTCATGACGTCAAAGCCAACACTACACAGTGTACTAACAAATGTTTTAAAGAGGGACCAAAACGACCTGAACTCAACAAACGTGAACAGAAAGATCCCACCAAACAGGACAAGCAATTAAACATAGGAGAAAATGTGGTAAACAGTAGTAAATAAAAGTCATGTCAATAATAAGACAATACATTTCAATTATAACTATCAACGCAAATGGATTCAATTATCCAATTAAAAGAAGTAGAGTAGCAGAATGGATAAGGAAACAAAACCCAACAATATGCTGTACACAAGAAACACACTTAACTCATAAAGAAACTCAGAGGCTAAAAGTGAAAGGATGGAAAACAATACTACCTGCTCCAGCACCTCAAAAAAAAAGCAGAGGTAGCAATCCTGTTTGCAGACAGTCTAAACTTCAAACCAAGATTGATCAAACATAATTCAGGACGAAGAGGTAACACTTATAAATTTGAATGCACCTAACATGGGAGAAGCGAGCTATATAAGACAAACCTTAATGGACATGAAAAATCTAATATTCAATACTACAGTCTTAACAGGAGACCTTAACACCCCCTTATCTGAAAAGGATAGGTCAAGCAAACAAAAAATTAGCAAAGAAGTAGCAAACTGAAACAGAATTTGGAACAACTGGATTTAGTGAACATACACAGAGTGTGCCACCCAACCTCTTCAGAATGTACATTCTTTTCAGCTGCACATAGGACATTTTCTAAAATAGACCACATATTAGTCCACAGGTCATGTTTAAGTATATGCAAGAAAACAGAATTTATCCCATGCATATTATCTGACCACAGTGCAATGAAATTGGAAATAAATGGCCAAAGAAACTATAAGAACTCCAGAAATACATGGAAATTAAACAACACCCTTCTCAGCAACCAGTGGGTTGCAGATGAAATTAAACAATATCTAGAATTTAATGAAAACTCAAGCACAACCTACCGAAATTTATGGGATGCAGTGAAAGCAGTTCTTAGAGGAAAATTTATAGCTTTGAACTCACACATTAAGAAAACAGAACAGGAACAAATAAATACTCTCATGCAGCACCTAAACCAACTAGAAACTGAAAAGCAAACTAAATCCAAAGCCCAAAGATAGGTGGAAATTATAAAGATAAGAGCTGAGATTAATGCAATTGAGATGAAGAAAACAATACAAAAAACTAATGAATCAAAAATCTGGTTCTTTGAAAGATTAAACAAAATCGATAAGCCCCTAGCTAACCTCATCAAAAAGAGGAAAGAAAGGACTCAAATTCAAGCAATAAGGAATGAAAAGGGTGAAATTACTACAGACCCAGCAGAGATTCAGAGGATCATTTATAGCTACTTTGGGAATTTTTCCTCTCACAGAATTGAAGACACAGAAGAAATGGACAGATTACTAGAAAAGTACAAATTACCAAAACTGAATCAAGAAGATATAAGTAATCTCAATAACCCAATAACAGCCAGTGAAAAAGTCTGGGATCTGATGGATTCACCACTGAATTCTATAAGAAATTTATAAAAGACATGATCCCAATACTCCTCAAACTCTTCAGTGAAAATGAAAAGGAAGCAATCGTCGCAAAATTATTCCTAGAGGCAAGTATTACTTTGATACCAAAACCAGAGAGAGATATAACAAAAAAAGAGAACTTCAGGCCAATTTCTCTCATGAACATAGATGCAAAACTCTTCAATAAAATCCTCGCCAATAGAATACAACAAATTGTCAAGAAGATTAAACACCATGACCAGGTAGGATTCATCCCAAGAATGCAAGGATGGTTCAATATATGCAACTCTATAAATGCAATACACTATATCAATAGAGCCAAAACTAAAAATCACATGATTGTCTCAATTGATGCAGAAAAGGCCTTTGACAAAGTTCAACACTCATTCATGTTCAAAGTCCTACAGAAAATAGGTATAGAGGGCCTCAACCTCAATCTGATAAAAGCCATCTATGACAAACCAATAGCCAACATAATTCTTAATGGGGAAAAACTGAAATCTTTTACTCTCAAATCTGGTACAAGCCAAGGATGTCCTCTATCACCACTCCTATTCAACATAGTTTTGGAAGCATTAGCTATAGCCATTAGACAAAAGAGAGAAATAAAAGGAATAAGAACAGGTAAGGAAGAAGTAAAACTATCACTATTTGCAGATGACATGATAATCTACTTGGAAGATCCAAAGAACTCCACCAAAAAGCTACTAGAATTAATAGACAAACTCAGTATCATAGCAAGGTACAAAGTCAACACACAAATGTCA
>PVKN010017906.1:0-17090 GCA_004027915.1 Capromys pilorides
AAATATTTTTACCAAGAGGTAATTCTGAGTATTTCCTTTCACTGAGTAAGAAGTATATGGGAAGAAATACCTCTATTGTTAAGTGGCTGATTTAAAGTTTAGTCTTTAAAATTCCCAGAGGCATATTGATTAATAAATACTATATTTATTAATATAGTGTGAAATATATTAATAAATACTATATTTATTAATATAATGTGAAATCTGTTAAGGAAATTAAGTGATTACATTTTACAACCTCATAACATTCTGGATTAAATATCAGAGAAAGAACTTCAGAAAAATTCCCAGACAGTGCTTAGTGTTTTAAATGACGTCATAAGTAACAGAAGTGCCAGCCTTTGCAAAATGTGGAGATCGGTGAGTGCCAACGTCTCTACTGTGCCGCGCATGGCGCTGAGGACACAACCTGCATGAAAGTGTAACAGCTGCGAGGCTGTGTCTGAGCAGACTGTCATTCAGCTGATGCTCATTTGTAGACATAGACCCTGGTGCCACCGCTCCCCGCCTGCTCTTCACCACCTGGTTCATGCTGATAATGGAGACACGATGTACAGAGGAAAGGTGACCTTGAGTGTGGAGAAAACAGGTAGGTGAAGCTAAGTTGAAGAATCTCAGAGACTTAAACACAAAGCTCTGGATATAGTAGATTAGAATGATATGGGATTCATCCTCAGTTTTATTCCTTACTCCACCAGCATGACTTTGTATTTCTTTCCTTTCTTTAGCCCGCAGTAACCATGAGGCTAACAGGAGAACAGTAAATCCAAGAGGTCTACGATGCTGCTGAGAATCCTAGATATAACAGAACAGTGGGGTATATTCTGTGAATGGCTTTTCAGAATAGCTTAAGAAAGGCAGACAGTCACCCACAGGCCACTGAAAGTAGACTCACAACTTGTGTAGAGCACACATCACCATAGGCTTTGTTTTCCAGAGCCAAGACCGGTCCATAGGTGGGAGTGTTGTTTCTAACTGGAAAACACCAGTAAGTTCTGGGTCGCATCCTTCATTCTAAAGGAGGGAATACAAGCCTAGAGGATTTTTCCTCAGATGTATACACTTAGAAAGCAAGTTCATTTTAAAATGAAGCAAGTAAGTTCCAAAGAGCATCAGGTAGAAAAGCATTTGACAGCAAGTAATAGAAACTCAGTAAAAAAAAAAAAGTTTGTTTCTGTCATGCACTCAAAGATCCAGGACTGGAAGAGCACAGACGAGATGCACCCCTTTGCCTTAACAGGTTGGGAATTGTAACTTCAAGGTCCTAGAGAGATGCTACTTGAGGTGTCTGGTAGGTTCTGATCAGAAAGAGTGCAGGAAGAGAAGGGTGAAGAATCTGGAGTAAGGCTAATGTCTTGCAGGCCAGAACTGTGTCAGGAGGCCTGCTGCCCTTCCCTGATGGGAGGTAGTTTGTGAAAGTAAACACACTTAACTGGGTAAGAGAAAGTGAGCGGGGGTGTCCCTTGAGCACTACCAGTGTCCAGCCAAGCCGGATTTCTGGGCTTTCCTCATATCCCTGGGACATGGAAGCCCATGCAACTCATAAATGTCATGCAGTTGAAAGCATCAATACTCTTCATTTAGTTCTGTTAATTAAAAGTACAGAAGTTAGGTAAAGTTTATGATTGACCTATTTCTAGATAAATCCATCCAGGTATTTCAATTGTTCTATACTTTTTTATAGGATTATTTGGTATAGATTTACAAATACATTTTATGAATAAGATGCCAAGATTGTAGTGCATTAATCGATAAATAGATATCAGTCCCATGACACTCTAGACCTTATAAACAGTTAGGATACAAATATTAATAAGGCAGTGAAGTTCCCTAAATCCAACCTGTATAGATTGCAATGTTGTAAAGATAGTCAATATCCACATAAAGCATAAAAAATAGATCATTTTGTTTCCAGATGAATTTCAGGAAGAGAATAAAGCAGGGGCTATGGAAGAGGGTGGTGTCTCCCCTTTGTGGTAGCAGTGTGGAATCACGCCGTTCCTCTGACCCTTCTGGACCTTGGATTGCTGATCAGAATGCAGTGGACAGATGATCAGATGACCATGTGAGAGGCCTCATGGCTCTATCATGCATGCTTCTCATCTCTCGCTGTCTTTCAGGAACCACAGGAAAGCAGCAAAAGAGGCAAGAAATGGGAACAGGTGGGAAGCAACAGTGTTGGGGAAGACAGGATCAGACAAGGATGAGCACACCGCACGCTTGCGCAACAGCCGGCAGAATAGTGTCACCAGAGCTCAAAGTGCATGCATTGCGAATAACTGTTTTCATTCTTTTAAAATTTGCCTTTAGAAAGTGAGATCAAAAATAGTGTGTTTTTCTGTTTGCTTGTTTCTGTAAAATGTACAGAGTTCTTTCAGGAAAAAAAAATTCTTCTTGGAAATCACTAACTGGGCCATTTTTTCTACCCTAGCACACAAGCTACGTTGCTAGGAAGCATTGCATAATGATTTTTCTGCTTAGAGTCATTGGTGTGTTGTGATGCTAAGCTCTCTGGAGCATTCCCTCTGTGTTCTACAGTGTTCTCTTTTTCTCTTCCAGGTACAAAAAAGGAGTTGGTAACAACAAGAAGTGGAAACATGAGCACTGAAGTCCTGCTGGAGCTTGGGAGAATATGAACGGGATCCAAATACCACCAGTAGCTCTGCCTCGGTGTGTCCTTCGCTCCCTGCTCCAAAGCCTCGTGAAACACTTGAGATATTTTATGCCTGATATTAACATATTTCATAAACTGTTTCTTCATTTTATATTTCAACAACTATTTTTACGGCACTATCAAATTCTCCCCTTTGGCTTTAATTAATTTCTGTCTACAGCTAATAGAGAGATATTAAATTTTAAGTGATTCATTTCAGTTCTGTAAATCCTGGAAACTGAGCCTTCTTTTACAATAGAAAGGCTTTCAGGCACATTTTCTTTATTTCCTTTTCAAATTTCACCATGTTTATTTATTCCTGTATTTTTGTTGTTGTTGTTGTTGTTGTTTTTCAAATTCCATTGATCTCGATTCAGGTTAGTTCCACAGATCTTTATTGGCCATTTACATGGCCAACTACTAATTTAAGTTACAAAATGAAAAGGTTTCAATAGTGTTGTCACTCTTCTAGGAAGTATTTGCTTACTTCTTTACAATTAATAATATGGATTTGTGTATGTTTCTCAGTTAATAATCATATTAATTATATGCGATAGCTAGGATTCGTTTTATAGAGAAGAAAAGTAGAACTCAAGGGAAATAGGTGACCTGAAAAATATTCGTATCTCAACAAGCCTGTCCCCTAGTTGAGAGTTTTGAAGACAGCAAGCTCACCCTCTTAGGAACCATGGACTTGCAAGCCTCTTGCAGAACCTTAGAGAGTAACTGAGGAAGAGATCTCCTAAGCGTCAGGCAGGAGCCTGGGAGGAGTGAGGCTGAGGTGGGAAGAACCCCAGTTTTTCTTGATTTCTCCAGCAGGAAGATGGCACTGGGAAAATAAAAGAAGCATACATGAAACTTCCCTTCAAGTATTTGGCTTATTTTAAAATACGTTCTGTGTTTGTAGCTATACCTTAAAATAATTATAGCACCTAAAAAAGAAAATTACTGCATTTATAGCAAGAGGAAGGAATCCAAGCTTAACAATATTTTTCACTTGTTTCTTTTCCTGATTGTTAAGAACTTGAAAAACATAGAGAATAATTTAATGAGTTGCCTTTCAAAAAATTATTATTCTTTCCTGGGGCCCATGAGATAGCTTAATGGACTAACGTGCCTGCTTAGGCAAGTTTAGCAAGCTCATGGTTCAATCTCCTGGCACCACATAGCAGGCCAGCCCCACCCCTGGGGCAGGATGAGCTGGCCAAAGACCAGGCATAGCAACACATGCCTGTAATCCCAGTGCTGGGGAGGCTCAAAGCAAGACGATCACCATGAGTGAGCTGTGTAGTGAAACACTGCAACAGCCAAATACATAAAAAAGTATTATTCTTTCCTGTCTCACTCTAAATTTAAGAAATAATGATACTTGCAGGCTTCATTCCCAGTGAAGTAACAAGAACGCAAACAAAAGTCATTACCCCCCAGTGGCTAATTGTGAAATACGCTATAGATATGCTAAAGGAACAATACGCTGCTTAGGAAACAATGAGCGTTTTATCTTCTGCTCTCTGAAGCGAACTGAGGAAAGCATTTAATTGATTTCAAAGCAACCATTTTTCTCCAAAGGTGTAACATTGCTTTAGATGAATCAAAGGAGTAGAACAACAAGAACTTTTAAAAAATGAATAGCTCGCAGATGGTTGATTATCTCTTTAATCTTTACAGGGGAATATCTTTTCTTTCTTCTTTGTTGCTTAAAAAAAAAAACATTTTTCAACACATTGCAGCAGATAAGTGGGTTTCCCATTACAGTTTTCCCTGCAGCACAAACTCAGCAAATGTGTTTCCATAATCATACTCATTATATTACCATATGTTGCTTTCGCTTTTCTTTTCTGGCCTAATGGGACTTAGATTTCTTATTTTGAATTTGTCACTTGTTCGTTACATTTGTCAAGTATTGCATATGCATCCTTCATTTGCTTTTAAGAACATCTAACCTAAATATTAAATCTTCACATGAAAGTCAGTTATTCCCAAGGATAGGAACCAGGACCACATCTCAGACTTGTGCACAATACCAAGCTTACGTTACACAGTTTTATGTTTTGTACGAAGGGAGTTTCACAAGGAATGTTGTGATAGTACTTGTTGATACTTAAAGTAAATTTTTGTTCCATAAGTTTAAAAGTATTAAAAATTAGATACTGTTATTGTAACCTACTCAAACCTACATCTATATAAAATAATTTAATGCACAATTTCAGGGAAAACATAAATGGTGAAATAAAATTGGCAACAGCCTTGTTGAGTTTTGTTTCCTTTCATGTGTTATCAGAAGCTGAGATTATTTGTATTGAGGTATTTATGTGTTTGTGTGCATATCAAATTTCTCTACATACACATATTTGTGTTATATATATATATGTGTGTGTGTGTGTGTGTGTGTGTGTGTGTGTGTGTGTATATATATAGAGAGAGAGAGAGAGAGAGAAATAAAAAATTTTAAAGAGAAGGAAGTATTCTGTCCTGTCTGTTATTGAGCAGAGAGTGAACCCTTTAGTGGATAAATCTTCCGCAGAGTTATTTCTTATTTAACTCTGTGTTGCCTGGGACAGAGGAGATCAGTGGGAAAGTACCCTGAAGAGGCCGGTGGGCTCCTCCCCTCTCCCTGAGCCTGGACCATGAGTGTCCTCCCAGTTCCTGGCCACTGCCCAGTGTTCTCCACTTGAGTGTGTCTTCCGCACCTTTCCTTTCTGGGAGATTTGCATTTCACATTCCAGCGTTCACCCACTAGGTTCTAGATCGCACCCATTTTACTTAGTGCATGCATGATTTCCTCACAATTTTTATTTTCCACAGGTAGAGAGGACCTCTCCTTTTTTTTTTTTTTTTTTTTTTTTTTTTCAGGGACCAGGGTTTGAACTCATGGCAATTGTGGCATCGTGCTGTCTCCCTGGCCCCTCCTTTTTCTACTTCTTCCAAAGAAAGCTGTAATTGCTCAACTCGTGAACCAGGAGGAACTGGGAATAGGGAGTCTTAGAGGTGTGTGAATACATGTAGTTTTCCTTTTTTTGAGAAAGTCCTTTTGTTGATTTTATTTATGTATTTATTTTTTTAATGCACCTGGTGCAGCAGTGTGTTTCATCTCACAAGCTATTCAAAGAGCCTAAAGGATATTGGTACTTCATCTTTGCATGGATATTTTGCTCTTTAACATTTGTATTAAAATGACAGTCTAGATTATTTGCCAACCAATAGTCAATATAAGTATGTATTTCTCTACCCATTCATTCCATCAACCTATTTCTGTATTCTTGTTTTTCTTCTTTCCAAACAAGGACATAAATGACAAAATTAATACGATCTTTACCAAGGAAGGGCTGGCCTACTTTATTCATGGAGCAACCTCCCCATCATGTGGACTTTTAAAATATTGCTACTAAACTTAAACCAATGCTATATTCTTGAAAGTAGAAACATCAATTAATTTTAAAGGCGACATACAAGTCCTGGTAGCATTTTTCATCTTCTACCAGGGATTATATCAAGGGATGTCACACTGACTTATATCTCCAGCTATTTTTATTTTTTATTCATTATATACTTTTTAAATTTCTGAGCTAGGATCTCACTAAGTTGCTCAGCTTCCCAGGCTGTGCTGGAACTTGGAATGCCCTGCCCTTACCCTCTCAGAGTGCTGGGGCAATGGGTGTGCTCCACCACATCCAGCTTGGCTCTTACTTTTGTATCTCATATCATCGCATTATTTTCTATGTATAAGGCAACATTTTCAGTGCCTTAAGTGGGCCATTTCATTTCAGCATTCCAACAGCCCAATAAAATAAGTACCACTTTCTTTTCATAGATGAGGCAATTAAGGCCTGGCTAAGGCCACTAAGGTGGTAAATAATCAAGTCTGAAGTTGAACAAAAGACTAAATTCTATAACTAGGTGGCATATTTCTTACCTCAATTCCGCTGCACAAAAGTTACCCAAAGTAGCAAAATCTAGCTAAGTAAGAAGTACTATGATTAATTTGTGCTCGCTAAAGACCTACAGTATGTGAGGCACTGTCTTTAGTAAATTGTCCTTATTACTCTACCATTCCATCAATGTCTGCAAGATTAGAGGTTGAGAAATGTTAAGAGCTATCAAAGACAAATAACTAAACACAGTCATTCTTTCTCTGAATCTGTGTGGCTCCCACTACTGATGATGGACAGTTCAGGAATTCTTCTAAGAAATGTGGCCTTCTCTCCTACAATTTTACAACAATGACTATTCTCCCAGTAGCAGACTAGCTCCCCATGGAGACACTGGGAAACAGGGAAAGACCTTACAGTTCTTACCACATAATTCAGGTTTGCTTTTATATGCTATTAAGAATTAATTAGGAATTAGTGTACTCTCCATTTGTCTGCCTTGGGAAACACAGGCATGGCTTTTGGGTATTCTGAGGACCTAAAGTGCTTCAAAAGTGAGTCTCACTTCTGTTTAACATCTGAGAAAGAATGAACTCAGCTATATGCCAATCAAGACCAACAGGAATAAAGGCCTTCCTTCATTTATTCATTCATTTTTTCAATGAATGTCTACGAACACTACAATGGGTACGGCCTAGTGCTTCCTTAACTTGAAATCTGGCAGCTAGGGATGATGAGGTGGCCATGGAGAGGGACTAAGAGAAGACAGATGACTGACAGTCCATCCAGGGAAGAGAGACAGAGACACAGGCAGGTGACCAAGTGGGGAGGAGCAAGACCCAGGAGAAAGCACTGCTTAGAAAGTTCTGGCAGACATGCAGAGGAGTGAATACGGGAGTGAAGGCTGTGCCTAGTGCCAGGTGCCCAGGGTGAGTGAGATCCCATCGAATCTTCACCTCAGACCCCACCTAAGCCACTGAATCGGAATCTCAGGGAGGGACACTGGCCAACTGCAGCTTGATGACCCTGCAGGTGAGGTGATGTGTGCAAAGGGCAGCAAACCTTGCTGCAGCTGTCCCGTCCCACTGAGGCCTGTGCTGGGAGTAGAGAGGCAAGGGTGCAGGAGATACTCACTTCTCCAGTGCTCAAGGTGGTGGGCTACCTGGAGGAGGGAAGCTCCCGGCTCTTTCAGGGCCTTTGCCCTTAACATCTGAGAAAGGACGAACTCAGCTATATGCCAATCAAGACCAACAGGAATAAAGCCCTTCCTTCATTTATTCATTCATTTTTTCAATGAATATCTACTACAGCACAGAACCCCTCCCCCCACCTACCTCCACTGTGCAGCAGCAGCAGCAGCTCTGCAAGAAGCAGGCCCATGAGCCAAACCTGCAGGCAGCTGTCTGCATGCACCCTCCTCTCACTGTGCAAAGGAGGACTCTACCTGTCTAAGAACTTGTCAAGGAAGGAAAAAAAGGAGACAGAGGAGGGAAAAGATAAGGGTGTGATGATGAAAAAGTTGGAGAGAGAGAAGAACAAGAGGGAGGAGCAGAAAGAGAAGATACAGGTGAGAGTACAGAGATGGCAAAGCCCAAGTATGTCCCATTTGCACTCTTAAAAAATGCTGCCTGTGCTATAGAGAGGGAGAAGTTGTGAAAAAGAAACAACAGGTCAAAAGAACTCATCGCGGAGGATTAGGGTCTTAGCAGCATGAAGAGAAGAAGGAAATGAAAGAGCATGGAGCAGAAGGCGAAATAGTCCACAGAAGGAAGATGGTAAAGACAGAAGCTCTTTGGCAAGAAGATGCAGGTTTCTAATCCTTATAGACATCCAATATTGCCATTGATGTTGAGCCCAACCCTATGACATGGTAAGATTGTCAGTGATGGCAGAAACTGTGGAGTGTATTCAGTTGAGCCGTTTGCCAGGATTTGGTTGGACTTAGCTGTTTTTTGTTGGTTAGGAGAAAGGGCTGAAACTCAGGAGAAGGCAAATACCAGGCATGAGCTCTACCGCTGGCCTTCACCCACTAGTTCTGTTTTCACGTTGAGAAAGTGTCGGAGTGCTGAGCCCCTGGGCTCTACCGCCAGATTCCCAAACCTGTGTCACCCAGGATGAAAACCTCACGCTGCTCGCTTCCCTTTCTCTTCTTATAGAATGAGCATAACAGTAATGCTTATCTGTTAAGGACGCTGTCAGAACTCAGTAAGTTGCTACAATGAGGAACTCAGCATAGCACACTTGTGTGTGTGCTCTAAGCGTGTCAGCTGTGACGGACCACACAGCCTAGAACAGATGTTAAGACACGTAAAGAGATCTCAGTTCCTACTCTCTGAGTACCAAGCAAAATCTATTAAGTTGGGAGTTTCTTACTTGCACCTGTCTATGTAATTCTCAAATCAACATTAGGAAGTAAATTCTAAAAGGTTTAATAGATGTATTAAACTTCAATGTTTAATAGATGTATCAACTTCAAGATATTAAATTCAACCAAAAAGTGTTAGAATAGACTCTATGCAAGCCATGTTACATTATCGGAGAAAAAAAGAATCAAGACCTAAGCCCCTGCCTTGATGCACAGGGAACCCTACAGGCTCTAGCAGAGCATCGGAAATAGTTTAAAACAATGGGATTGTGTGCATTGTTATTTAGCTTTACAGTCAGATACAAGAACGATCATAGAATTATGGCTGTTGTTTGGTTCAATCAGGAAGAAATGTGATTTTAATTAGTGCAGCAGGTGTTATAACCCAGGGGTTTGGAAATTTGAAGCCTCCCCGAGTACTGAGATTACAGGTGTGTGTCAGGATACCCAGCATTAATCCTCTAATTTAATATTTAATGCGAAACTACCAAATAGTGTCCATTCTGTCTGGCACATTCATATGATGCACATTCACACACTAAGATAAAATTAGCTGGTGTTGGGGCACAGGCAGAATCTCCTAAATAGGCATCAGTGTTTTCACTTGTTCTCCAGAATTCATATGTTAACCACAAAAAAACTCGATTTATTTATTTATTTATTTATTTATTTATTTATTTATTTATTTATTTATTTTGGTACTGAGGATTGAACTCAGGACCTTGTGCTTGCCTAGCAGGCACTTATGCCACTGAGCTATCTCTGTAGCCCCTGGTTTTTAAAAATGGACTTCAATTTAATGTCTTTCAGGATAAGAACATAAGAAAATGGACATATTTATTTCTACACTTGGTAATATTTTAGAATTGATACAATGGTTGATTAAATAAAAATAAAGTAACAAGAATCTTCCTTTAACCTTCCTTAACCCAAAGTCAAAGACTTTTGAAGAAAACAATTATTTTTTTATTTTTTTTTCTTTAGGGGAAGAATTCCGTTTTGTTTGTTCGTTTTTTTTTTTTGTTGTTTTGTTTGTTTGTTTATTTGTTTGTTCATTTTTGGACTGGGAACTGAACCCAGGCTCTCCCACTGAGCCACGGGCCAGTTCTTTCTGTTTCTATGTTGAGACAAGGATTCCCTAAGTTAACCAAGTCAAGTTCAAACTTGGAATCCTTCTGCATCAGCCTCCCAAATGCAGGGATTATAAATCTGCACTTCTATGCCTAGCATAGGAGAACAGATTCATTAATCACTGCCTAGAATATAATTTATATGACAGTATTCACTGGGAAAAAATGCTGGACTTAGAAAAAATAAATTGTGGCTCTTTGAACAAACTTTTACTGAGTATGGATTTTCCTAGTATTAAATTTTCTTCCAGGGTGCAGAGCTCAGCTGTGTTTATTTGCATGCATTATAATTTAAGGGCTGTTATTATTCACCCTTTAAATGTTTATCAGAGATGTGGCTCATGGAGGGATGCTGCAGGCTCTTAGCTTCGCATCTTCTCCCACATAGCCTGTGCAGCACTCATTTAGAAAAATGTCAAGGTCCTTCAGGTCAGGGGAAGGCTATGAGAATTCCATGTGTGTTGCAGCCTTTTCAGTGTGGTAAGTCCTACACAACACACACACACACCACACACACACACACACAGAGTGGGAGGGAGGCCATTGTTAGACTATGATGCATCAAAAGTGCAACCCTCAGGAAGACAGAAAATAGTACAGTAATGGAATATATGGCTAAGCATGTGGATCTTCATGCAGAACAATTTGCCCAACCAAATTTACTCACCCAAGTCCTTGTTTCTTTCATGAGCCAACAAATTGGAAGTAGCCCATGCACTCATTCTAGTTCTTTGCACATGTCCTTGGGCCCCTCAGGCACCCTCAGATCCTGCCTTACCCTTAGTTTTGTTCTCTTCCAAAACTACCCTGCAGGTTTAATGACCAGAACATGGAGTCAGTCCCCCAGCTGCTCACCTGCTCAATCTCTGCTGCAAACGCACGCTGCTCTTGGGCCTTCTGTACTCCAATCCCAATGCCTGTTTTCTGTTTTTCCTCTGTGTTTTGTTTCCCTAGCTCAGACCTCTCGCTGCTTTGACACCCTCTTCTCTTAACCTGGGCAAAGGTGAAACACTAGAACTAACATTATTTCTCGTGTTTCCTGCCCTCTCCTCCACCTGTCTGCACCTGCACCTGTCTGCATCATGTCTTTTAAATTTCTAGCTTTACCAAAACAGCTGGTAGATAAGAACAAAACACATTCAATTGTCTTTGAATATTGTACTTGCCACTTGCAAAAGTAATATTGCCTGTTCTATGCTGCAAAACTCAAAGTACATAAGCCAATGGAAACAGAAAGCTTTTTTTTTTTTTTGTGGCAATGGGGTTTGAACTCAGGACCCTGCACTTGCCAGGTGGGCAGTTATTCTACTAAGCTATTTTGCCACCCTTAAAAAGCTTCTTATTGATGCCACTTATAAGGTTTTATTTCTGCAGGATTTTTGTTGTTGTTGTTCCAAGTCCTCATGGGTCCGCCTCTAATTATGCATAAAATGAACCACATTTCATTTTTTTATGGTACCAGGAATTGAACTCAGGACTTCATACTTGCTAAGTAGGCGCTGTGGCTCTGAGCTAAATCTCTGCCCCCCCCCCATATTTTCTTAATACAGATATGCACAGCCCATTAAGGAACCCCATGCCTGGACCTGCATCCATCTCATGGTGTGTTATGGATCTGGGGGAGCATACTGGGGCAAAGGCATTTTTTCAGCACCTCCAATCTGAAGTAAGACTATCTCACACTGAAGTGCTTAGTAGTTTATTTTTCTCTTTGTAGTGCTGGAGATAAAACTTAGGGCCAGCACCTGCTTAGCCAAGCCCCCTGCTCCTCCACCATACTCCTCGCCCTTGCTAGGTGTTAGAACAATTCGTTTACTATTTAATTACTTTTTATAGCATCAAATATTGATGCAAAATGCAAATTCTAGCTTTGTAGGTGAATTGAGATTACCTGTAAGGAGTTTTAGTTGAGGACCATGCTTTGAGTACTGGGACTCTACAGTGACTCTTGGTTTAATTGGTTACTAAAGCCAATTAAAATCCATCCACTGTTGCTCGCTATAAATTCTGCTACCAAGTGTCTGCAAAATAGAACTCAGAGAAGAAGGTGGTAATGGGTAGAGTGGGAAGCGAGGAGCAGCCAGTCGTCTTCCTTGGGCCAGAGAGAGTGCTTTCTATTGTTTCTAAGTTAGATTTCCTTGAATTTCATATCTCGCCTCCTCGAATTACTCAGTGGATACACTTACCCAAATTACCTTGGTGTATTTGCTATGTGTCTCATCATAGATGGAAATGATCCTGCCTCAAGTCATTATAAGTAGTAAAGGGGACAATGTAAACATAATGTACTACAGCAGCAAGACTGTAACAAAGTAGGAAAACAAAATCACTAACTACGATCCTTAAATATATGAAAGAAAAATGCATAACGTGAAGGACTAGAAATTATTGTGAATTCTCTACAAAAAAAGATAAGAATATAATGCAGAATGTTGCTAGATGTTCAGCCTTTCAAGTCTTCTTTGAAGACTGTACTAAATGATAAACTTGCAATATTTACGAAAGCAAGAAAATCTAG
Source organism: Capromys pilorides (assembly GCA_004027915.1). Classification (NCBI taxonomy): domain Eukaryota; kingdom Metazoa; phylum Chordata; class Mammalia; order Rodentia; family Capromyidae; genus Capromys; species Capromys pilorides. The sequence continues at coordinate 12,536 of PVKN010017906.1, forward strand.
CTCAGAACACTGAATATGGGAAACATGTGTCTTATATATGAATTGTATTTCTAAATAAAAATCAGGCCTTTAAAAAAAGCTTTTTGGTAGTATGTGGACATTTATCCTGTAATCCCATTTGTAGAAAAAAGAAATTCAGTTGTCACGCATCTGCCTAGTAGAGTAGCTCTTACGTTTTCCCTGGAGTCGTTCGTCATCGTGGAGGAAATGCACAGCGCACCAGTCCTGCTCTGTTCACTTAACAGACTCACATGAAATGTTCGCTTTGACTCGCCACCTTTACTTCTACATTCCTCTCTCATGTTCCCTTATTCACATTGTTCTTTTTTCAATGTTTTCCATTTTGTGCTTCTGTCCTGGCCCACATATGTTCAGGGGACATGAAACATGACTTTCGGAAGCAGAGAGACCTAGCGCCAAGCTACTGTGTCTCTCGACATGGAAAACCCGGGTGGCCTTTGACAAGAGTTTTTCTCTAAAACCTGGTTTTCTTTATCATTTGCTCAATTATGGTAAAGGTCATGGCTAATGTTCCTTAAGAATTTGCATGGAGATAAGATATGGAAAACAAGGACTGACTACAAGATTTTAGTATTCTTTAGGATGTCTTATGAAATGCAGGGTGAATACTTAAATTTAAAAGTTTATTAAGGAAAAAGATAAATTGCCACTACCATTGACAGTACTAAGACCTCCCAATACCCCTCCCCCTTGCTTCAAGAGTGTTGTCCCATCCTTCTTCACAACTTTCTGAAGTGGTTTTGGAAGCCCTTTTGTGAGTGTCTTCAGTGGCACCATCGTTGCTGTCATTCTGAGCTGATTCTAAGTGGTCTTGTAGTGTGATAGGCAGGATTCAAAGTCCCATGGTACCAGATCTGGTGCATAGATGCATGAGCACACACTATCATGTTTTTACAACCCTACCTTTGGCTCAATGACTCTTTGCAGCTTTCACCAAATTTCTGATCCCATTTTATAAAAGCATTCACAAATGAGGATTTCCATGACTGCCTTAGAAAGTGACAAGAAATGATGGACCAAGTGTGCTTGGCATGAGGAAGGGTGTTTTGAAGAGAATGCATGACAATGGGTTGTGTGTTGTAATAATATTTTATTTAAATCTTCGTCATTTATCTCACCTCCTTAGTGTCAGCTGATGTATCACCTATTTTCAATCTTCTTGGGAGCTTTGTAGATGGAAAAATTTGACCTGCTCTAATACCCGCACACGTATTTTATTTGTGCTTACTTATTTTCATATGTGGCATCTTAGCTGTCAGGCATAAGGTACAGTAGGAATAGATTGTCTCTATGAAAGCTGAAATTTCTATAGTAAAGATTCTAACTTTCATATGTCTACGCCCTCTGTGCTTCTAGCTAGGAGTTAACACATAATTGTATAAAACTGAATGTTTCATAAATATTTCCTTATTAAGCCAAATCTCTTTTTGGCAAAACATCAATTTCTCATTTGATCTCCTTCTGGCTTCTCCCATTTTTTCACTGCTCTACCCTATTTACATCAAACGCTGAATGTATGATGATATTGTCCATCAAATATGATTTATTTTGCAATCATATACAATAGGAAATACAGAATTACAGCATAATAAAAACACAAGAATTGTAGATTGTTAAAAATTAAATTAAAGAGGGTCTGGTTAAATGAAGGGCGCATGACTTCGCAGGCTGAATGTGTCGGTTAGCTGGGAATATGAATGCCGAGCAGGATGTTCCAGGGACAGCAGCCTGACTCCTCAGCCCTCTTGGCAGAAGGGACCCCAGGCTGGTGCTCGGGAGGAAAGGGTGCTGCTCCTGTTAGTGACAACTCCGTCCAGCTTCTGCTAGTACCCAATCACAGCTGTTTTCAGAGAGGGCAAAGGAGGAAGAAATATGGAAAATTAAAAGGAAAAGGGGAGAGGGATGGGGAATGGAATAGAGCAGCCAAAGGCGAAGTGCTCCCAGAAGGCCATGCGCGGATTGGATGCGAGGCGCATCTTTCCTACTCCTTCTGCAAGGTCAGCCGCAGAGCTTCGTGAGTCACATGACCTGGAAAGCTTGGCTAAAGCCCAAACACAGAAATGGTTCAAATCTTTCTATTCCTCCATTTTTGATAACAAAGTATAGAGAATGAAGAAGAATAAAGTGGATGTTTCCAAAGCCGGTTGAGAAGTAGTGTTACAATGTATTCTTCCCTCTGGCTCAAGAGGGAACCTTAGCTCTACAGTTCCTGGACAATCGCATTCTATTTTAAATTCAGAGTGTTTCCTGCATGGTAAATAGCTCATTAAAAAAAAGAATTTAAAAGCAATAGTTACAGTTTATCCATAAATAGAAATAAAAAGTCTGTTTTAAAGGACATAATGTCACCGAGATGTGCATTTCTATAAACTTTCCCCAGTATATTATTATAGATAAACTATGACTCTTTACATTTAAAATATCAATTGCATTGTCATCTCTATGATATAATTCTGTTCTTTAGCTGATTTCTGCACAAGATTCAGAGGAAGCTAAAGCTAAGGAGCATATTCACAGAACATTTAAAAGCATTCGATACGGTCCACACACAAATGTATCTTAAATTACAATGATGCATACTAAAGATGCACTTAGAGTATGGCTTACACTTTAGGAGAGATCTAAGTGTGAGTTGTAAAATCTCACCACTTAGGCTGAAAAGCTTCTGATTGTATCCATTTCTAGTATTGCTTAGCATTGTGGAACCTGGGAAGGAAGCAGGCATGACAGGCAACTCCTTGAATGGATGGACCCCTCTCCTTTCCATCGGGTAAACGATGGCGATGGCTCTTCTCGATTCTTTCCATCCTACCTCCATCTTTCCCAAAGACCAATTCATTCAAGATCGCAGTCGTGGGAACGTCCATACAGTGAAAAGCTGCAACGCTGAGTTGTGCTTGACCCTTCTTGTTGGCTAATGACAAATAAAAGATAGTTCTTCAGTTTGGAGCAAAGGAAGGCTTTGCACATGCTCAGGCAAGATACGACAAGAGGCAGGACCTCTGAGGGTCGCGGTTTGTGTCCTTTTAGGACAGTTAAACAGTCACATCAAATAATGGCATCTCTACAGAAAAGCATGGGCTTCCATTTCTGTGGACAGTTTTTAATACTCGTGCACATACGAACGCAAACACTTCTTGTCCTTTCCCTAGCCTGTAACACATTTTGTTACACCCAGACGGGATCAACACCCTGGAAGGCAAGTTCTGTTCTTTTAGTGCTTGCCTCCAGCAAAGGCTTCGACTGGGGCTGTTGGTAACGTGTGACTTCATTGTGGCCACGTGGTAGGGAACGACAAAGCCAATTCCCCTGTGCACCAGCCACTGAGCCACAGGGTGGTTGCCCACTGTTGCCTTAGGTTACAGTTGCAGCTCCTGAGCTGCCCCAACTCTCCTTTAGTTCCCACGCATTTAAAATAAGGACAATCTAAACAGTCTGCTCCCCAATGCTGCCAAGAAGTGTTTTGGCCACTTCATCTTTTTTTTTTTTTTTTTTTTTGCTTTGCTTTTATTTTTGACCTGGAAAAAAATGTGTAGTTAGAGCACTCTTTCAGACAGTCAAAGAAAGCAAAGGTGAAATGCTTCAGCTCCTGCACATGTGTAGCGCAGGTACCATGAGGGGTAAAAAATGATGCAAATTTAACACAGCCCAAATTTTCTCTTAAAAATTTCATTGGCTTGATTGAAGAATGTCAAGTTGGGAAGCAAAAACAATGGTGGAGGTCCTGGCCAACGGCCTCCCTAGAAACTTCAGGGCACTTATTTGGCCAGGTTCTTGCTTACGCCTTATGCTCTTCTGATCCCTTCTACCGCATTCCATTAAGGTACCCAATCCAGCTGCAGGCCGAAGGAGGAGAACGGAGCCTTGTGGAAAGTTGAGGACTTAGGAATTTTTTTTAGAGCTGTTTTCATCATCCTGAAATAAGAATCAAAAGAAAATGAAGAACAAAGAAACAGAAAGAATGGGGATTTGAGAAGATGTTGTTTGGAGAATATAAAACTGCTGTTAGCAAGGAGGAGAAAGTTCAGAATATGCACTGTTCAAAATGGTGGCACTAGCTAAATAGCAATGTACTATTTTCTTAAAAATTGTTGGGCCAGTGAGATAGCTCACTGGACTAAGTGCCTTAGGCAAGTGCAAGGAACAGAATTCAAACCCCAGCACCACCTGCCACGCTGGCCCCACGCTGAGTATACTGAGCCAGCCACTGAGTTGGGACATGGTAGCACATTTCTGTAATCTCAGCCACTGGGGAAGCTGAAAACAGGAGGATCACTATGAGGCCAAGCTGCATAGTGAGCCCCTATACCAAATACATAAAAACAATGTTGAAAGAGTAGATTTCAAGTGTTCTTTCCATGAAAATATTATATGAGATGTTATACACGTAATATATGTGCTAATATATAAAATTTGTATTATATATGCAAATTAGATCAATACAATTGTTCTAGTAGGTATATATATTTAAAGCAAAATATGTGAAAAACATATATGTGTGTGTATATATATATATATATATATATATCTGTTA